>WHYT01013818.1:59207-145791 GCA_009806455.1 Tetrax tetrax | reverse complement strand
AATGCTTGAAGCTTACCATTCTTCCTTTTCACATGATTAATTTGTCATCTGCCACAAAACAAGTGCTAAATCAGTAACTGTGCATGGGTTGCAAGTACACAATGAAAGTGATTTACCTAAAGATTTGCTACACAGTACACTGTAGGCAATTCAGGAGCATTTTGCAACTGACTTGAATGGAAGCTTCAGCTAAAAGAAATTGAGGACTGGGCCCTAAATACATATTTAGGTAATAAATTTAAAGGATTTCAATTGCATTGGTCTTTTGCAATTGCTGTACATAATTTCCAGACATTCCTTAAAGCAGATCTTACTTAAAAATTAATTTGTTATAATTTTTCTTACTTGTATTTTTGTTTTCTATAAGATTCAGTTTTGAGGAACTACCTCGGGTTCCTTAGGGAACCTGAACTATTCGTTATTGACAAAACAGATGTATGGACAGTAATGCAAGGATTCAGCAATGCAAGGATTCAGCATTGCTCTGCAGATATTCCCTTCCCTTTGAAATAAGGCTAGTAGCTCAGAGTCCATTCTTATTCAGTCCATCACTTCTCTGCAGAAAAGCATGAGGAAGCTGGTGACAAAGCGTATGCGTGCCTTGTGCAGGTCTGTCCCTGAATAAGAGGGAGAAATTTGGATATTTCTCCTCTGAAACCAAAATAAGACTGTTAGCTAATTCCAAAAAGCTGGCCAGACAGCCGTCAGACAAAAACATTTGGTCATTCTGGGCTTATGCTAGATGTGATGCATATTTCCCTTATTTGTAATTATTGGCTGTTAGTATCGCACACATTTTTAAAAATTAAGTGCATTCTTCCCCGTCATAATTTTTCTCTATTCATTCAGCATAAATGGCTGCCTTGAAATATTTCAGACTCAGCATCTTCATATTATTTGACAGTTAATGAGCAATAGAGGGAGGATGTCAGCACACAGCTGGGAATAGCGTTTGCTAAATTAAGCTGTGGTCATCACACATTAGAAAATACGCAAATGGATGCATAGAGTTTGCCCTAATATAGCATAAATGAGAGGCTATGATTAAAAAAAAGAAGAGGCCTCAAATCTGAGGCCTGATTTATTCAGCGTAAATGGCAGCAGTAGATAAGCTCAAAGATAAGTCATCTAGCAACAACTGACAGCCAGTGGAGTTCTGTCTTTGAAGTGACCAAAAGCTAAGAAAAGCCATGTGAAATTTTATCTTTAAAGTCTAAGGAGAAATAAGGAGTAGCTGCTGAAAAGAAAATATATATATGTGTATTAGACTACTGCATATGCATCTATAACTTACCATGGACGAATATTTGAATCCATTGGTTTTGAAAACACCGGGGGAGACGTATTATTTGGAGTTGCATTACTTTCAAAACCATCAATCTCCAGAAAAAAGTGGGAACTGTTGAACATAGGACATTTTAAAAAAATTATTAAAAAAAAAAAGCAAGCTCAACCATAAAGTAAGCAAAGCACTACACAGATGTGCCTAGGACAAGGTTGACAATTTATTTTTTCTGGCATTATACCTAATAGCACGCTGGAATAGGCTTATCTACTTTCCCTGGGGGGATCCCAACCTCCAACACTGCGTCCAGTACTTCCATGCTGGCAGATGGGCAAAAGATCCCGAGATATTTTTAAGACACATGGCATCAGATTCAGACATGTCTAAGCAGCTACCCCAGCAGCCTAAAAACAGCCTTGCATCCACCTTCTGTGCAGGAGCTAAATGCAACTCCAGACATTCGCTGAACAGCCGTACATGTATGCCTACACACGCGTGCGTATGCTTTTTAATCTACTGCATTCTAGTCCCTCTTTCTCCAGCCAGGAGCCATCAAGATGGATCATTTCAAACCCATCAGCAGTGATAATCATTAAGTCACGAAGTTTGAAAGGTCACATATTAAATGACATCAGGCATTTCCACCATCCAAGACTGAATGTGTAATTTGCCAGTCAGTGCATGACATTTAACTATTTCTTTTCCCTATAAATAATTGTTTATAGGGAAAAGAAATTAAATTTGAAATGACACAAAAAAGTGAGCATGAGAAGCATAGGAAAATTTTGCCCTTTAACAGAGGCAACATCAATAGCTTGGTATTACCAGATCTCATTAAAACATTGCTACATTTCACCAAAGACAGAGGAGTTTAAGTGCTGGATGTAGCGACTCCCATATGGCCTATTGTTCAGAAACGGTGTTACATTTCTAAAATGTTCCAGTAGTCGTCTGGAAAGTGTTTCCATTTCACCTGGTATTTATGGTTTAGTCCATAAGGTATTTATTTTTTTTAACTCATCTTCCCCAAAGAATTCTGTTAAACTAAAGTACACATACTGATGCTAAAATGCAGTAAATTATTAGAACAATACTGAACAACCTGTTGATTAGCATAATAATCTAATGGCCCTAGTTCATCTCATTTTCCAGTGTTTTGGTGATCAAAGTGTTAATTCACTATGTAGTTGTTTAAACTTATATGACCTTTTAACATTTGAGATGTGTCTGTGAATATATTCTAAGCAGGCAGCAAGTCAAATGCCACGTCTGTTTAGCAGGACAGTGTCCCTAAAATTAATTAGACAAGGGATGCTTTTCAGAGTACAGGAAAAACCTAGACAGAAACAGGACCATTGCCGTTTCTACCACGCTCGCCAGACTCACCGCTGCTGTAAATGCTTGTTTCACTGGAGCCTGCACTTGGCAGAGAGACTACGAGGGAGTGGGAAAAACATGGTTTCATCCTGCTTTTTTGCATTTCCTGACCATGATGTGCAGGAGCTGTCACAACAGGCATACAGCTGTTGGAGGCCACAGTGAGTCTCCAGAAAGCCAGAATTGCCACACTCTAGGCTTTGCTGGACCATACCACCTGCCCTTAGCTCAGCAACAGTGTGTTCATGCTGAAGATTCTGGCATCCAGTAGATACACAGCAGCTATGAAGTGGACCCTGCTCTGAGGGTGACATTCCTAACCTATCCTGGCATGTGGGTTATCTGAGGATACCATGGGGGAAAAAAAAACCCAAAAGCCACTGTGCAAAGCAGGTGGACAGTTGCCAACAAATACCCAAGAGCTTACGTGGCCATGGTGCACACTCTCAGGAACACTACCCAGAAATATAATTAGGCTCTGACAATGTTGTCAGCACTCTGCCTTCCAGTCTGCCTGCCTGTCGGTTTTCCTGTACTTGATTATATACTGTTAGTCCACCCAAACACCAGGACCTTCAAGAAGGGGAAGTCACTGTCTTTTGAGAAAGTGCATATTGCTAATACATTTTGTCAAGTGAGAAGTGCCACCCATGGAGGTGCACTAGCTGCTTGGTGGCACAGGAGAAGGAAGCATTTTGAAGCAACAGAAGTGTAGCAGCATAGAAGCATATAATTAATAGAACACGTTAAACCTCTGCATTAAAATTCACGTGATCTTCGTTTCTTATATTACAGGAATGTTGTTGGCCGCACCCTGAGCTCTTGGTTGAGAGGTGGGAAAAACCCCAAGGTTACTGTTACTGATACCACTAAACTGAATGGGAGATATGAGCTTAAGTAATTGAGGGGTGCTTGCCAGTATTTCTTTCAACTACATAATCTTCCATACAATTGCCTCTTTTTTAAATACTGGGTGTATTGTGAGTTGTTCAGACACTTCATCTCTCCCTTATACAACTAAAGAGCTTCTCTTTATGAATTTAATGACAGGAGGACAAATTGGGCCACCCAGGCAGTGGGTCTCAAGTAACTAATGACACCATTCTGTGGAAAGTGACTCCTCCGATTATTAAGAATTATAAATGTCAGAACAGTCACAATTGCCTAGGCCTTCAGAGTTTTAAAATAGCTAGTAATTAGCTACAGAGTGAAAAGTTTATGAATGAAAATTCATCCTCACTGTTCAGTAAATTACTGTATTTCAGTAGCATAGTATCAGGGATGAATTACTGCTTATGTTTCCCCATTCATATTAAATACAAACCCTTAATCCTTGTATTAATTCTCTAGTATAAATAATGCATGAAGGTATTTTATAAAATAAAATAATGAAGAAGTCTTGTTAATCAGAACAATGAAAAAATAGAGTGAATTCAGGTTTCTGTTTGTGATAGAATTTTTTCAAATCTCCTGCTCTCCCAGCCCTCATCTTTTAATTCACCTCTGCCTCTCCATAATCTGTCACATTCTCATGCGAGGCTAAATTTGAAATGCTCCCTTTTTTCAGGCCAGTATCTCTTACATAAAACCTGGTGTGCCCTTCCACATGAAGTCTTTAAAGATCACTCTGCCTTCTCCTATTGAAACACTGACCATTGTTAGACCACATTCTTGTAAGCTTGTACGGGTGTACAGTGTGGTTGCAGAAAGCCCAGGTGAGACACAAACATAAAAGAGCGGTGTCTCTAGGAGAGGGGTTAAATATTTAGCCCATTTGGGTAAACACATCATACATCTGCCCAAGCAGGATACTCTTCCACTTCTAAAAAACACAAGCATATGCTTTTTTAAAGGCACCTTGTGTTCATCAGGTCTCTCTCATTCATGTGTGCCGCGTGAATAAAGATGTTAGTGGTATTTCAGTGCAAAGATCTATTAAAGGAGATAAACTGGGGACTTTTAGTGGTTTAGACTAAGCTAGAGTCCTACCTTTTCTTTGTGGGAGTGCCTTCAGTCGGCTTTTTCTCTTGCTGGTTTGAAGGGGGAATACCAGACGGATTTGATTTCTTGCCCATTAGTGGAATAATTTCGTTGTTATCTTTAATCATGTTTCTGCAGTAGACAAGATTCACAGTTACTTAACTCCTGCTCATTTGAACAAAGTATAGTGACCAAATTGCCTATTTACAGTCTGTTCACATGGAAGCACACAAATGATATTTTTTCGAAGTTTTTCAGTTATTAAGTGCATACACGCCATTTTGTGTCAAGGCTGGAGGGTTATATTCACGACTGATTAAACTACATTCTAAGAAAAGTGCCATTAAAAGTAATACCATAAATCCAGGAGAACCATAAATTCAAGCATGCGCTTAAATTAAACTGAAGGGAGTCTGTCAATCACAATGGCAGTACAATGACTTTTAGAAGTAGCCCTAAAGTTTGTGTATATTTACAGTTGATCTAAGACGACTGCTCTTATCCAAGGTAACTCAGAAAAGTGGTAAATTCCGGGAAGATCTGTGTCATAGATACAATGTGTGAAGGAAGGTTCCAGAGGTGAAGGGTAGTGAACACAGGAAAAAATCCTGAAACTTTTCACTGCATTAGAATAACAGAAGCAATAGACAGACTCTGAATATGATGCCTAGGCTGAGCTCAGCTAAACAATCACACAGATAACATTAAGGACTTCTGTGTCCTGGTGACACTTCTCAACATTTCTTCAGGGAAAAAAGAAAAAATTATGCCTCTACTAGATGGGAATGATCACCACTATGTGACACAGAGGGATCTTAATGTATGTTATCTGCTTATAAACACCCACAACATGAATTCTGTAAGTAATAATGAATAACTATCTTCCTATTTCTCAATATAATACTCAAGGGCATAATTTTAAATCACCAAGGATAATTTGAAAATAAGAAGGTGAATTTACTTTAAAATTCACTGAATGTAAAAATATTAAGCTTTACGAGGTCATGGACCCATCCCCAAGAAAATTGGGGAAATGCCCTCCATACTCAAGGACAAATGATAAAAATCACTTGCCTACTTGAACAAAATGAACTACACATTTTTCCTCTCCTACCTCCACGTTCCTTAATGTGAAAAACGAACACTCAAACTTTCTACTCCTGTCACAGTGTTGTCAATGTGCATTAACATTAGAATTTCTTCATTATGGGAGTATAAGGATATAGCAAGCAGATTGTGAAGCATATTTGAGAAGGCATGACACCTGGTATGAGAGAGGAGACAGGCATATCAAATACATAGATATTTGAATGAAAATCTATTAATGCATAAATGGTAAATGTTTAAGTATGGGAAATTTTCAATCTCAAGTACAGACAACTGAGAATTTACAAGGCCCAAACACATGTAAGTGCAGCTGTAATTTCTTGTCACTAAGTGGAACAGAGAAGAAATCTGAAATATTGGAAAGTATTCCTTACCTTTAAAAGGTTGACTTAAAAAACAAGCATGAAAATAAATTTTTATTGTGTTTTCTAGCATTGGTAGACATGTTCACGTTTCACGTCGGAAATATGTCTAGTTTGGATGCATTTCATAAGAATTCACATTACAGCTTTCAAAGAAATAATTTATAAAGGGCAAATATTATTTACTTAGTACAGTTGCATACAAAATACACCATAGGTTTCACTGCAGTAAGTGCACAAAAGAACTGAACTTGGATATTACATATTCAAGGCAGGAAAAAGGGTTTTGTCTATGCCTTTGAAAGTGCAATTCATGTAGTCTTCAGATACACGTATCAGTGAATACACTGATAAACATTTAATCTTAATACAGCTAAAACAAATGACTGCTGTCTTGCTTAGGTCATAAATAATTCTGCTATTTACTTCTTACCAAGTACTTTAAGAATACACAGCAGTTTATGAGCAAAGACATTTCCCATCCAGAGGAAGAGGCAAATGTGGTACTTGACATAAATGAAATATAAGACAACTAGAATAAAAGGAACACGGACATTAAATAACTTCACCAAAAAAAAGTGACTTTAAAAGAAGAAAATAGTTGGAAACAGACTAATAGGTCAAAGTGTGTCAGCAAAAGGTGTTGCAAAGTTGAGAGGGGCATAGCTGGTGTGCCAAGTTGGAGAGATCAGAGAGAGTAGCAAGAAGAGCTGGTGAAATAAAGACCAAGGTTAAAATCTCTAAAGGACGCAATGGACACAGGGAAGAGTCTCTCATCTGTGAGCAATGCTAGAGCTGCTCAGATATAGCAATGCATTTCCGTGTGGGGAGCAAGTCAAAGCCCCATCCACAGCCAGTTTTCACCACCGAGATTTTAGCAATGACTTGAGAGCAGGCTGCATCATTTAGGAAAGGTGAAAACATGCAAAGACAGCATTGAAGTTGTATTGGATGATGAAGGACTACTGAACCATTAGTGATTTAAGGAGACAATTTGGGAAGGAAAAAGAGGAAAGACGCACTTTTGTATACGTGGACTACAGCTTTCAAAAGCACATCAGAGATTTGACTGTGTAGTCTTAGCTACAAAGACCATTTAAAATGAGATCTCAGGCTGCACAGGTAAATAACTGCAGGCACAATAGCAGAAGTACAGTACAGTGCTGAGCTAGCGTCTGTTTCTCATTTTTAATCACGATTAATTGTGTGCTTGGATGAAAACTAAGCTAGGGCTTTTGACAATATGGCCTACGGAGCTCTCTTCTTGTTTTAACTATATCCATGTAAATCTCATTGGAGTTAATGGAGCTTTTTATGCTTATCAGCTTCTTCCCTTACTCTGTCTTGTTAGTTTAATGACCAATGGCTTTCATCATCATCTTCCAGTGCACTATCATTTTCTGTAATCTGTGACACAGGCAGAAAAATAGTGCAACAGTCTGAAGAATGTAAAATCATAACTTGTGTAGCTTATGTAACCTGATATGGAATGTCTTCTTTTGTTGTAACTATTTTCAGCTCCCATTATCTAGTTAATTGTTACTTAGAGGCCACCAGAGAAGTGGCTCATGTGAAGTGGGCAGTGAGACAAAAATACTGCATTGATTTACAGTATTAAGAATTACTTTGAAAGGGATTCTGAGGACATTGAGGACTTACTATCTCACCTCTAGTGTGCTGGGCATAAAAAAAAAAAAAAAAAAAAAAAAAGGCATTTTTCTGTAATTATAGAATGGTTTGGGTTGGAAGGGACCTTTAAAGGTCAACTAGTCCAATGGTGAATGGGACTCTGCCACTCCTATGGGAAGCGGCACTTTACACACTATCACAGACTCAACACATGCTTATTTGAGAACAAGAAAAAACATACATATCTATATCTCTATAGCTCAATAACAGTATAAACAAAGCAACTAATGAGAAAAATCCTACAATTCAAAAGAAATACTCAGCTGTGGTATCACAGGTCAAAATTTTCCTCTGCTTTAGGGGCAGAGGAGTGGAAGTGGCTACGAAGAACTCTCATTCATAGCATCCTTCAAACATCCACAGCACAGATACCGAAGCTTTCCAGCACCTATGACCTAATTCTTCCTAGTTCACAAAAAAGAAATCTCCTCCCAGGGGGGAGAGATGATAAAACTTCATTTTTACTTTTGTGCATTATTTATGGTATATGAATCCTATCAGCAGAAAGTTGATAGAGTTTCATCTTTCTGTAAGATTTTTAAACTTTTGAGAGGCATTAGTAGACATCAGATGCTATCAAAAGCCATTTTCTTCTTGGTGAGAATTTTTTTCTTTCCTATGAAGGTTTTTCCTAACAGAAATTTTTAAAGATTCTGTGAAAAGCAATGTTTTTCCCTGAGGAAAATACTTTAAGATTATTTAATTTGGAGATAGGCAGGTAAATAAAAAGAAGGCATTTTACTGAGTTGAAATAAAAGCTATTCTACTAGGCTAGGCATTTTACTTTCAACAGTCACTACAGTAACTGGAACTTTCAGTAAAAATGAATGTAGGATTTAAGTTTAGCTTGTACGATAGTATGTTTTGGATCCCCTTGGCACAGAAATTAGGAAGTATAACAGTGCATCAGGCTGACGAATACGAATGAAATTAGGTCTATCTTTCTTCACTTCTGAATGCCCGAGTCAGCGTGGCATGGCTCCGGAGAAAGACAGATTTATAAATTAGAAAAACAGAAACAAGAACAACCGAAAAGCATTCTCCAGTTGAAAGATAGGATTAGTCTTTGTCTGTTGAAGATTTCACACTCTACAAAAGCATCATACCTACACCAAACACCCACAGAAGCTCCCAGAGAACTTACCCTGCTTACGAAACTTGCATTTCGATATAGACAAGGTGCCTCAGTTGTACGAATAAAGTTCAAAGTAGGGGCCTGCTGATATCGCAACAACATCCAAAGAAGCTAATCTGCCAAATGAGTAAAACTGTATTAAAGCTCAAAACTATTCTAAAATCGCAAAACCACCCTTCTTCAGTCATCCGGTTTGCTCAGCTGCCGGAAAGCACAGGTAAGTACAGTGCCGGAGTACTGCAGCCTTACAGGGTTTGCTACATCTGAAATTAGGGAGCAGAGAGAAACTTGCTAGACAACAAACTCTTTACTTCATAGCTGCCAAAGTGGGATGACACACACACACGCAATAATTATATACTGAAATATTACTAAAGCTGAGTCGCTCATGGATGACTTAATGGCAGCAGTAGAATATCTAAAATGATCACTACTCTGCAGTTTACATACTATTTTCAAAAGAAAATGGTTATGCACGTGCATTTGGGTTGTAAATTACACCCCTTTATGTCATGCCTAGTTTATTTTATGTTACAGAACTATTCAGAAAGCACAAAACAAAAAAAAAAGAGAATACTATCATGCTAAGTACTCCAGAAAGCAAAAATTTTTGCTTTGAAAAACTAGAAATGCCCTTAGAGAATCTTACACTTTCACAGCGATAACGTTAGTGAAAACATGGTGGGCGTGTTTAAGTCTTCCCCCATCTATAATAGTTTTTGATGAATGCGTTCCCTTAGGGTCTGCGAGAATACAAACAGGCGTGTTTCACATAAACAGTACTGGTGTTACTTCTTGCTGTGCCAGCTACAGGGAATAGCATTTTTCAGCTTTGATACTTCTGAGCTGTTGAGCAATGGTTAATGCAGATTTCTGTTTTGGAACATTCCAGAAGAGTGACCAGAAGTTCTTCCACTCTCCTTATAGAGTCTTTCCATTATCACCAGAAATAATATTTTTAAAACTTGTATGTATTTGCAGTGAGGTGTAAGAGATGTAACTTACAGCTGCTGGTCTGTCCTTTATGTGATTCATAGATGGGAGTTCAAGGGGAACTATGGAGGCCAGCAGAACAGGAATCTTCCCCAGCTATAGACAAGGGGAAAAAAAAGAGTCAAGTTTGTTTTGGTTTTGTTTTGTTTTTTTTTTTTTTGGTAGGAGGTAGATTGAAAATTTGGAAATAAACACATAAAATATCTTAGGGTACTAAGACCTAGAACCAGACAATTTAATCTGAAGAATATGGCTTTAACATATATCTAGAAACTGCAGGTAAACTCCTCCTGTTCATCAAGTAGATATCTTTAAAAACAGGACTGCTGGGTATTACATTTGCCTCAAATCTACTCTGTGAAATACCAGGAGCACTGCACTGTTTCTGGTAATGAATCAGCTTCCCACAAGCAGCATGGTGAAACGAGCCATGCCTAGGCCAGTCCGATTCGGCATTAGGGGAGACCTTTGGATGTGCTGAGCACACATCCAGCTTTGCCTGACACAAATTTATGATGATATATTCCAAATCTTGTACCAGGAAGGTTGTTCACGCCTTGTCAAATGACTGTGCCTAAGCAAATATGCTACAATCAGCTGCTTTGATGGTCTCTTAGCTGCTGGTCTAACTACCTGCAATAAGGACTGAATTAACTCTTAACATTTAACCTTGCCTGGGAAAACATCAGCTTAATTCTCAACACAAACTGTGAGAGACTGTTTAATTGAAGTCACTATGAGGATGCAAATCTGAAAATAGGCAGAGTTAGATTCACTCTGGGTGAAGGTGCATTTGAGGACTCTCTTGCCTTAAGTCTCTCATAAACCACTGTAAAAGATGGCTTAAGAAAGTCTTTTGCTAAGGAAAGAAAATGAGTTTGGCAGCAAGCAGCACTTTGAACTCAGAAAGTAGCTATATCTGAAAGTACCCAGATCTGTAGCAGAACACAGGACCTAGCAGTGTGGTCTATTTATAATATAGTGGCAGTTATCCAAAATGAAAAACTGGGACAAGCTACAGCAAGAGAGTCAGAGCCTTGCTTCAAACCTGCCTCTGAAAAGGTGTAGAAGATTGTACGAGCTGTAACAGTTTACGTGCATGAGAATTACACTTCATCCTGCTTGTTGTGTGTTAACAGCTTCTTGTTCCGTTATGAGGACAGCCTTTACTCACTAAACCTAAACTGGCCTTTTCTAAGCAGTTGTCAGATTAGGAAGCATGAGCCTAGGCTGCTCCTATGAAAAATGACTTGAAAACATTAGCTTTGGATAGTCTGCACAGTACAAATAAGCAGCAGAAGCCCTATTTGGCATTCATTATTTTGTTTTTCTAGCAAGTGCTAGACTCACTAGAAACTAAAATGAACAAGATGAAGGAAACCCCAGATGGGAGGGATTGTGTATTTGGAGATCTGCCATCTGACATCAGCAAGTCAGAGCTGCATTTTCTGTTCCGTTGATACGTGACATGATCCCAGTCAAACTCGCATTAGAAGTCATTCAGACTTTATGTTGAATTCTACTATTTTTCAGTACCACAACAGGAAGTCACTAAAGGGAAAAGCGATTGTCTAAAAAACATTTTTAACATAAAAGGTAACAGCAAGGATAATTGTAAATTACTTACTGTCAGCATTCCATTCTCCAAGCTCCTTGAAAATAATCCACAGCTTAAGTATTAAAACACTGTGCATGCCAACTACCAGTAGCAGGCCAATTCCCCTGAGCATAGTTTTAATTGATTCACAAGAGTCTTTCATGATTTTTCACTGAGGAAAAAGTGTATTAAATTCTCTTTGTTTCAGGAAAAAGATCCAGAGTTGTTGACCTGTTGTGGGAAGAATCCACAAGACATCCCACAAAGACTTTAAAAGAATGTTTATGCATTTAATGCTAGCAGTATAGTTTATATCGAAAAACCACATGAAGATGTACTTCTGTAAGGTACGATAAGACAGGTAAGATACTATCATTCTCCCATAGTTTTTCCAGCTAACTTTTAGCCAGATAGAGAGAAGGGAGGAAGTAGGAGACAACAGGGAGATCACAGCAGTATGGTTACAGCACTACCCCAACCAGAGCTCAGGGAGGGTGCTTTGCTGCCCATCTTCTGTTGTAAGAGAATGTAAATGCTGCAGCTGGGGCTGATGTTGTAGAAAGGTAAAGCCCTTCTGGTCTCACTGGCTTGCTTGCTTGCCAGTGAACTTACTGAACTCTTGATTTTAGGAGTCAGATTTTTTGGGTACATATTCAGTCTCCAGCATTGAGAGGTTTTGTGTTACTAATTTCTCTTCAGTCATTTGTCTGCCTTGCAGCAGATCTTTATGTTCCCAGAAAATACTGTATCAGAAAAGAGATATATGTCATCCCATCTTAAATCGACAGATTGTCCTTGATCCTTTTCACTTGCCTTCATAGAGTGTTTTACAGAAACTTTAGAAGGGAAATACAATGGTTCAACTATTGTTAATAGATTAGTGTACTGTCTCTCATTCTCTCCTATAAAACAATGGAAACTGGTAATCACATAGAATTCTATCTGAATTCAGAGATGCATATTGCTTTTTAAAGGCTGCTTTTCTGTTTTCACAATATTTCAATACAAGTATCATCCCAGATGAAAAATATTCCTTTAATATGCACATCAGCATTTCCCCATTTTAGAGATATGAGTATATTTAGTCAGTTCCGTAAATTACTTAGGCTTTTCAAATAATTATACTTGATTTTCACCAAATTGTTCCTTGTTTTATAGATTCAAACAAGATTTTCTAGTTCTCGCTATTTATTTAGCTACTCTTACTCAGAGGGGTGAAAAATAAAGGATTTTGAAGATCAGCAAAATCTTTACTGAGTTTGTTTTTATCATGCTAACACTTTCAGACATGCACTCTGTGCTATATCCCAAGTAACTAACAACAAACATTTTCAGATTCAGAGACCACAGCCTACAGAATTAAAACAATATAGTCCTGACTGTTCTTTAAGTACATAGCTTCAGCAACGTCCTCACTGATGTAATGCTCTCCTCATTCCTCCACTCAAAGTGAAATTTGTTCCAGGATCATATCTGCGTGCTGCTACACACATCTATGAAGAGCTTTTCACACTGCTCCAGACAATTAAATAGCACTTGCAAATATTTAAATATTATGCTCCTAAACCGTGAGATAAAAGATTGTTTTGTGCAGCTGAGCAACAGAGAAATTAAATAGCCTGTAAGCGTTTGACGATCACCTAACAGGAGACAGCGTTGTGGAAAATCATTCCAGGAAAACATTGGGATATCACTTACCAGTTGGTACAGTCCAGACTGCAGGGACAAGTCAGCCTCTTTAGCAATACTGTTATGCACGTTTGCATAACATGCCTGGAGATTTTATTCTCCAGGATTCCTGCCATAAAAGAACAGTCCCATTCACAAAAGGAGAGAAAAGAGTAAGAGTAACTGGAGCCTCCATCACAAGTATATTCCCTCCAACTATGTCGCTATGCAGCTTATTCTTTTACTCAGGGCGGGGGGGGGGAGAGACTGGTGCACTGAAGGAACAGCACTATCATTGGGACTTTCAAAATTACCAGACAGCCAGGCACCCTAATTATCTCCTGTTCCCCCAAACAACATTTTCTGGACCCAATTCAAGCAGCTTTCTCCAGCTGCAGTGCTGATGCCCTGAGACTCCTGCCTATCACATTGAGTAACACTGTCTCTGCTGTTGCCTTCCTTTTCATAGCTACACTTGGGAATACAAACATTTATATTCTGGATTTGCATAGCCCCTAGCATAGCAGTGCCTTGCTGAACCACAGCTGGAGCTCAGAGATGCTACTCCAAGATACACACTAAGAGAAAAGAAGAACAGAGATGACCCTGATCCTATGCCTCAGCTTCTACCCACTCCCACACCGTAAAAACAGAGCAGCCTCCCTTCCTCCCTTATTATACTCTTTCTCCACCTGAGAGTGCACTCACTTCCACCTGAATCTCTCTAATTCCTGCACCTGTGGCCACTTCCCTATGCAGGGGTGGGCTCAGTTGTGAATGAGTTGAAATCAGTGCAGTAAAAATCCACTTCATGTAAGTGGCATCAGCATTTGACAAAGTTACAGGGGACTACATAAGCACAAGATAAAAATAAGGGATGGGAAGGATTACTTTGCCACTCTTTTCCTGCATCTGGGCTACTGTAGTGTCCCCTGCTGCTCTCAAGGCAGAAAGTAACAGTGCAACAAACCTTTGCCAGCCATCACTCTGCAGATGTACAGGCTGTTGGGTACCTCTTGTCCCTGTCCTGTGTGCAAATGCTGTCTGTGGTGCTGTAGGTCACAGGCTGTGCATGATCAGTGGGGGAGGCTCACATGGGTATGCAACATTTTGAGGCTTCTATTTGAGGAAAAAATAAAACCAGTTTTGAGAACATGAGATAGGCACTTTTTATCTCTATTGTTCTCACTTCATGGTTACCCAGGAGGGTTCCATGTCTCCTGCATGAACCAACATGTAACATTTCATCGAGGTCTTTCAAAGCACAGCGTTCTCATGGCTGTTCTGAGCCTCACCGTCCCAACTAGGTCAGGGGTGTTCTCCAAATATTTCAGCGTGAGTTTGTACCCTCGCTAAACCTTCAGTTGTGGTGCATAGTTTCTGGTAACGCTTAGCAGTGCAGGGGAATTAAGCAATATGAAAATGCCTCAAGGAATACACTGTGAAGAAAGCGTGCCCCACCTATATGCTACATATTTTGCTGAAGTCTGTACTGCCACTGTTTGACTCAAGTAGCCTTTGGAGGGTGATCACCAAAACTAGGGAGGAACCTCAATGTTATATTAATTTCGGGTTGAGCTAATAGTTCAGTCATTTGATTTAAAAGCATCAAGCCTCCCTTTTTAAAAGGAAAAAAAAAATTCAGTCTCATCCATCTAAACCTGGGTAATAGTTCTTTCCCCTTCCTCCTCCAAGGATCTGGTTAGACCAGTAAAAAATATGAGGGGAAGAAAAATTCACCCACTACCATGTCTTACACTGAGAGCTAAACTTTGCATCAGCTGTAGCAGCATATGAGATGCTCACTAAGAAAATAAAGTTCCTGCAGGCCCCTTCCACTTTTTGTCAAGCTCTTTCTGGGAAATAAGTGAAGCAGAATTGAAGATGAACATCTACCAGTTAAAATAAACCTTCAGATATTTTTGTTCCCCAAAAAAAGAAAGCAAAAACCTGCAGGTCCCAGGTTGCTGCCATCAGGATGGCACTGGATATATTTGCTTACGTGGGCTGGAATTTTAATCTTCCAGTGTTTCCAAAAACAGTTCTTTGGGCAGATAAACATCCTTTCCTTCCCATAGAAAGATCATCTTTTCAGGGTACATTTTCCTTGTCTCAATTTCAACCCATTATTCTGATTAAAATCCTTTTTATTATGCAAATAATTTCTTCTCTGTGTCAATGCTTCAATTTTCTGTTATTCAGTGCTTAGCTAAGATATAACTAACTGTTTCCATCTGTCCTTGCAAATCAGTCTCTTGAGAACCCTCTACCTATTTCCAGCCCTAAACTCCACTTTTCTATATCTTTCTGGTAATAAGGGACATTGTCTTCATTGTGTCTTCCTCTATTAAACACTCTTGGCTTTTCCCCTCTGACTAATAGGAACTCAGGACATGATCCCTTTTCTCTAGGTGGCTCATTATCCATTCCTTTGGAATAAGAGGAACTGTCTGGGCTAAACCTGCTATGTCAGCTTGGGAACAAATGACTTTGGCTTAGTGACATGGCTTAAAACTGCTCTTACTGGCCGAGTGAGTAGGACGCTTCCTTCCAGTTCCTGTAATTGGGAGTTGCTCTTGCTGGCTGTGGAGCAGTCAGCTGATACGGCAATTCCAGATGACATGAGTTTTCATACCAACATTTGAGTGACTAAAATGTTGATTTTAAAGGCTGATTATAACAATGACCGAGAAGTACTGCTCTGGACGATGATGAAGTCTGAAAACCTCAGTGATTCTGTAAATGTTCACGTCTCCTCATGTCCACTCATTGCCTGCATATTGAAACAGGAAGTGTTACTAATGGTGATGTAGCTCTGCCACAGTATCACAAACACACCAGAAAGAGGTGCAATGAGGTCATTTGGTTGATTTCCCCTCCTTCCCAGAGAAACAGTGTACTCCCACCATGTATTCTGAAGTGCTTTGTACAGTTTAACATCTGCTGTAGGAGAAATTTGGTCCATATTTTCTCTGTGGGAACCATTCAAGCATCAGAAGTAATCCCAGCCTGCATGGTGTGGGTGAAGTACTTCAGAGCCCTGTAACCACATCAAGAAGAACCCAGGAATGTCTATGCTGCATCTGGCAGCATCAATTTAAGACATCTTCCTCCCAGGCCCTCATAAATCCATGTCTACTGCCTAATGGAGCAAGAAAGACTTGTAAGAAGTATCCTTCACTGCAAGAAGATTCTCTCTAATGCATCAAAACATGCAAGCTAGTGTTAAATATCCAAGACACCGGCTGACAGTGGATTGCCTTATCTGAGATTTTTAATGTACATGGATTTTTTTTTTTTTAGTTTGGAAGATTTACCACAACAGTCTGTTAAAAAATATGTACAAAATTCCTATTGATGGTGTTCTGAAAACTTCAAGCATCAGAACCTGAGTCCACTGGCTTTATCCCTTAAGGCCATGGGGTTGGCAGGATCCAAATGGTTTGTAACACAGCCGCACTTGCTAGGCACACACCTTGTGGATTTTTGAGTACTGAGGACTCCAGCAAAGACGTGTGACTGAGTAATGTGCTAGCGTAATAAAGACGCCACAGAAGAAGGACAGGATTAGCTGTCATTTGGCAAAGATAAATATGATTCTGCATAATTAATTTGATCAGAGGCAGCAAAGCAAGAGAGTGGCATCAGAGGGAGAGGGATTTTCCTGGGGCAAGTCAGATATTGGGTATCCCAGAGGGACTAGAGAGCATACCTGCACATGGCACTTAGGGACATGGTGTAGTGGTGGACTTGGCAGTGTCAGGCTTACAGTTGGACTCAATGATCTTAAAAGTCTTCTCTAACCTAAATGATTCTATGGCTTGAGGGCCCTCTTGTGGGCTCTCGTGTCTTCCATGCACCCCACTAAAAACTACCAATGTGCTACCTGAGAAGGAATTAACATTAATGTTTCATCAGGACAAGGGCTATTCAAGCTCTAATGACAGCTGTTGCAGAGGGCACAATGAGCGTGCACACAAACAATAGACTGCATAGCTCCAAGTTTTTCAGGTAGGATGTATATTTTTCTTCAACTAATTCAGAAATTATTGGGGTTTGAAAGACACAACAGTTCAGTTTCCATGGCTAACTAGACAAGTTGCATCTCAGGTATGGCAAAGCTGTAAAATACTGAGATAGTGTTTTCACTTTTCCACCTCCTCATCAGCCCATTTTGAACTCCCAGTGAAGGGTAGCCCGACTCACCTTCATCCAGCTCACCTCTTCTTGCAGTCTCCCATCCCACACACGTTTGCAATCATTGCTAATTACAGCCATCACCCACAGACAGGAGGTGAGCACAGCAAGACCCTTCATTTCTTTTGCACCAGTGTGGTTCTTGGGAACTGATGGATATATAGAGTTGTTGAACCGGATCATTTCACATTAAGCACTTAGTGTAGACACAAATTAATGTGACTAATAACTGTGAGAGGACAGATTTTTGCCACCTGCAAGCCTCAAGGAATAGAATGGGAACCATATGCTGTTTCTAACCATGTTCAGTGTGAAATAATTATGCAAACTTCAAACTAAAAAACTCCCCAAGTGCTCAAGACATGGATTCTGCAAGACCATGCAAAATATGTCTGCCAAGGTGAGTAGAACCTCCACAAAACAACCCAATTAAAAATAATTTATTGCAATGCCATGCTCCTCAGCCAGTGGAGGTGTCTAGTGGTAGGAACAGAAAAATGCTGGTCCTAGCAAAGCTATTCTTAAAGAACAAATACTTCCTGACAAGCTACCTCTCTTCCCTGGGGGTTAGTCACTGCCCTCCGCTGTGAGAGTGAGTCTTTGTACTCTCTGTCCCTTCAGAACAAGTATGTCCCCCGCAGGCATCCCACCCACTCTGCCTGAACAGAGATGCACCTTCATTTCCAAAGACAATTCTACGCACCTAGGTGGAACAAAGATGAAGGAAGTAAACTGCGGCAAACAGAGCCCTGGCCAGCTGAGTCTGTATAAACGTGTGCGACACCAAGTTGGAATCACTGCCAAGCTATACCTCCCCATCCGTGGGAAAGGAATTTCTGCCCATTGCAGTAACTGAGTGATGATATAGCTGGGTATTTTGAGAAGTTAATAATTAATCACTCTAGAAAAGTGGGACAGTTTTGTTTGCTTCCCGGAGAAGTTTATGGGATTTAAAAAATGAAAAAAAAACCCAAAAAACAAAACAAAACAACAAAAAAAAAACCAGCACCACCCTATCCTACAAATGTAAGGCATTTACATTTTTAACCACAGCATTATACCAATATATGTTTTCACTCTGAATTCTAGCATTTCAGCTTTTTATTAAGAAGTTCTCTGTACTCTTTGTAATCTTGTTGGAGCAGAAGGGGACAGGAAACTCTATCCTGCAAACTCTATGAAAATAAAATTATGTTTGTCCTGAATGATGTTAACAAAAGAAACAAGAATTACTAGTCCTCTAGATGGTGCTGCTATTTCAAATAACGCAGCTGGATGCTTAAAGCTTTTGCTGACATATATTGCTGTAGTACTCTATGAGAAAAGGGCACTGTGAGAGGTCCTGACCCCAGTCAAAAACTGACATCAAACAGCCTAAACCTCATCTGACAGTGTTAGCAGTGAAGGGCAGTCTATATGTAAATATACTGATTGCTTCTCTTCAAGAACAGTGAATGCTTCAGGATCTTACTAAATGCAGAAAAACTATAGGATGTATTGATGAAAATTATCTTTCAAAGGCTGGCTCAATTTTCTGTGTCTTTGATTTCCAATTTTCCCAATAATTTGCAACTGACCCCTCCAGCATCCCACTTTTTAACTTCAGTGACTCATATAAATGTTTGCTGACCACAATCTTGGGAAGCAAGACAGGCTTTCCCTGGCAAAGGCTGCGCTGGCCCAATTTCACAGAAGTGCTTTAGCACAACTGTACTTCAAATGCAACCACAGAAACAGTGCACATGCTCAAACTGAAACCCCTGGTTAAAAACCTTGTTGGCTTAAGGATACATATATGCAGGCTGTAATTGCCTATTAAAGACTGTTAAGTCTAAGTGCGTATTTTAGTGATACATAACAAGGAAAGAATGTAAAACAATTTACCTTTTCTTGACCAACACAGCTGTGCAGGTCCAACACTGAAACACTGGGCCAGCTGTCTATAAGAAATTTTCTTATCCTTAGTTCCTTTCTGTCCAGCCACTTTTCAAGAAGATGCCAAGGTTCCTCCTATTCTTTCCTCTCTTTCCAGGGCTCCTATCTGTAGTTTCGGAACATCTGCCTATTTTCTCTCTCAGTTATTTTTTCCTAATTCTCTTTGTAAATCCAGCCAGACGTATTTGCAGCTCCAGATTTCTTTCCTCCTGTTGTTACTGTCAAAGTCAAGAACAAAAACTTTCTGATGTCAGATTATTGTTGTTATATATTATATATCTGACCTTTGAAACATATATTCTCTATAACCACTATCTCTTACTTTCTGCAAAGTTCATCTGTTATCTAGATAAATGTCAAATTTGGGATCTTGTTAAGCCTGTAGCCTTAAGTAACAATAACTGTGAATTCTAGAGTTTACTCAGCCAGTGTAAGAGAAACATTTATTTCATTGATTTTGAAATTCAACCTTTAAAATTTCACAGAGTATATTTGTTCTTGTGTTATGAGAAAAGATTCACAACATCTCTAGATCATTCACTATTTTGTATTCTTTCCCTATGTCCCCATTTATTTATCTGCTTTCCAAGAAACATTCATCACAGGAACATATCTCTGGGCTCTTGGTGATTTTTTCCTGCTCTTTTATGAGTCCTTCTCCAGTTACATAATATTTTGGTTGGTTTTTGAGGCTGTGAAGCCACAAAATCAGGGCCTGCAGCTGCTCACAAAAAAAGTAATTTTTAAAAGAATGAGAATCTAAAAGCAAACAGAAGGTATGAAATTCACTAGGTACAGGGTGTTGAGTGATAATTTTTCTAGAGTTACTTTTGTTATTTCCATATTATCAGCAGAATATCCACCATCACTTGCACCGACCTGCAAAACTTAATGAAGCTCCTGTTAGCTAACAATGCCAACGTTAGCTCAGATCTCAGAAATGCATGACGGCACTTTCAAAGAGTAAAAGAAGTTGATGAAGACTGGGAAAAAATCTGCACTAAAAAAGGGCTAGCTACCTTACAGACAGTTCTGAAGAATGGGAAATCCTCAATATATTTATAAAACAAAACAAAAAAACCCCTCAACTATGGGAACTGTTCCTAACAGTTCATAAGACAGCCTAGATGCAAATATCTAACCAAGTAAACATAAACCAAGTAGTATAGACAGCTTCTGGCCAATTTATATTAAAAATAACCATGAAGACATGAGCTTAAACGAGTAGTTTATTTAGCATACTTAAGAAATACCATGTGCAAGGATTCGTTAAGTCCTCTGACCTTTTTCCAAAAATCCCTGTTTTTATGATTTAAGTGCTCTAATTGATCTGCTTGTGAGGACCAATGTAGGCAACTAGCATTAACCTTCTTAAAAATAAAGTTAGACTGACTTTGGAAGCGACTCCTTCAACATCTCAGAATCTTCTGGCTCATAATAAGGTTCCAAAATAGGTTTTAATTTTACTTCTTCTGGTAGTTTTTGAGTCTCTTCTCTCCTACTTCCATCTCTTAAAAGTGGAACC
This sequence comes from Tetrax tetrax, assembly GCA_009806455.1. NCBI lineage: Eukaryota > Metazoa > Chordata > Aves > Otidiformes > Otididae > Tetrax > Tetrax tetrax. Next base: position 124,941 of record WHYT01013818.1, on the reverse strand, counting down.
AATGTTTTCCAGTTTTTCCCTGAAACTAAAAAGGAAAGGAATGGTTACTTTTTCCTCTCCACAGACATAGAAGAAAAGATACAAGTGGGTTAAATAGGAAGCTGATGAAAGAAGAAAGAAGCAAGAAGAAAGGGTTTTCTTCCCCATAGTGTTCCATGAGTTTTCCATATTTCAGCTGGCAAGAACAGCAGAGACTGATCGTACAGTTAAATACTTCTGTGCTGGATACTGAGCTCCCAAGCTATAGGGTTTGGAGCCTCTAAAGTAGCTTCTTGGCTGTCTGTCTGCCATCGTACACAGTTCCATTACCTTAGGATTTACACATATTATCTGCCTTGTAGAATCTGCAGTCAGAATGATGAATCTATGGGGCTTCCATTCTAAAGAGTAAAACTGCTGTCTGAATAATGAGCCTACTTAATCCTTTACATTTTGTGCTGACTGAAAATTCCATTAACTACTGCCATTATCATTAAGTGCATAAAACTGACTGCCCTCTAACACTTAATCTATGCTGCTTCTATCACCTGTGTGTAGCCCATACTAGGATTTAGGTCCCCGAAACCCTCACCTCTGCCAGGCTTAATAGAGTAACTGGGATTTCGCTTGAAGTCCCCAGAGTACCCAGGGTCTTCGTTGATTATGCCCAGATTAGTATTCCATGTGGACCAGTTCACTTCTTCAACCCTGGGGAGAGAACAAAACCAGTATCTATTCTAAGGATCACCAGAAAACTCCAGGATGCGTTTATATCACAAACTGCCACTTCTCAAGCCTCAGATCTGACCCAGAAAACAGATTAAACTGGCTACTGCAGACAGTGTTTGTGCACTACTTTGAGTGCTCCAGGGGGAACGTTCTGCTTCCCATTACCAGATACCTTAACGTTGTTTGGCTATAAAAGATTGTTCATTTGACAAACAAATTGGTTACCTAAAGCACCATCTGTAATCATCTTGGCCGTCAGGTGTGACCCCCACCAAGACTTGCTTCCCAGACCGGAACGAGCGCCTCACACAGTTCAAGTAGCTGTTTTCAATATCCAAGATGGTGATGGCTCTCTAACAGGTAAAAGAAAGCAGACCACTGAGAGGCTGCTGCTTCAAAGTCATACAAATACTTAATTCTGCCTTTATTTTAAAAACCATTGTCACCATCTTAGAACAGGCATCGTTACCATCTCTGAAACATTATCCTCTATTAATCTGCCATTTAAAAAACTGAATTACTGCCCTGTGATTAAAACTATGAAGTTTCCTTTCTTAACTCAAACAAAAACTGATGTGCATCTGAGATTCTGGTAAAGGTCGTTTTTCCCCCTTGCATAATCCCTGTCTTCAAATCTGATCAGCATTTTCCTTCATCAAAAGCCCAAATAATTCTGTCTAATTGCAAAAGTATTTTTCTTTAATTCTGAACATCTGTGGAACACTGGGAACATCTGCTCAGGCAAAACATCAAATATGCATGGAAAAGGAACTAATATACTTTTTTTTTTATGAACTGTTCAGGGGAATCAGAAAGATGCAGTGACTTGTTATTTAGAAACATGTCCATTCCTAAAGATTCTCTCTGAAATTTCTTATGATTCCCCACACCCTCCTTCTTGGATAGCAGTCTCGTATAAGTACCTGGAGTTTCCAGATGCTCTTGCTCTCTTGTGCAATTTTGTTCACAGTTTCCCCCATCAGTGCAATAAGCATGTTGAGCAGGAGGATGTATGTAAGGATGACATAGAGAACCAAAAGGATGACAAACACAGACTTAAACCTGTAGTTCTCTGTGAACTCCAGGTCCCCCATCCCAATAGTGAACTTGAAAAGCTCCAAGCAGGTATAATACAGACTATTGTAGGATGTGCGGCCTCGTTTCGTATGGCAGCATCGGGCATGTTCAGGGCTATTCGTGTCTTGCCCCTCATTGTCATCTTCAATTAAAGTCACCACAGCTGTTGCAAAAGAGGAATCACATATGCAGGGTGAAAATACAATTTGAGATCATAATTCCATTGCAAGCAATGCAAATGAACATAAAAGTAAGACGTGTCTTCATGGTGCGTTGTCCCCAGTGAAATTGCTTTATAAAATATTCCCCATAACTGACATCCTCTCAGAAGGTATTGTCTCAGTTTTATCTATATAAAACAGAATGACTGCTTTTCCATTCAGCTTTGCAAAGGAGGTTGACACCCAGGGATGAAGAGCTGTTTGAAATTCCTATACATAATTGTTACTCTGAAGAGATTTCCTTTGTAATGAGGTTAATTTGTTAGCTTTTATTTGGAAACAAAAAGTCTAGGCCACTTGAAAAATAATATTTTCTGAGATTCTTTAAGATACAAAAAGTAACTCCAAGTATGATATTACCTGTGGAAAATCCCAAGAGGAATACTAGATAGACAAACATGAAGCGACATAAATCTCTAAGGATCATCTGTAACATGGAAACAGAATATTTTTATATTGCTAAAACTTGAATATAAACTGCAGCAAAATCTGGTAGAAAATACTGCTTCAGCTCAAGAAGGCATTTGCTGTGAACTGGCTGTTCATGCATTAAACTCTTGTTTATCCTGCTGAGATAACAAACTTTAACACAGAAAACATTTTTCTCTGTTATTCACGCAACAGTTTACACACATATGCAAGGCATATGCACGCCAAATAGTTTCCTCTTTGTCAGTATAAACCACATTAAGACAGCTGCATCCTTCTTCCCATCTTGGGATAGCTGTCTACATCTTATATACAGATTTATTAGCCAGCTACTGCCTCTTAGCTAATTGCTCTGGTTTTTAACTGTACCTAACAAAATTTCCAGCTGGTAGAAAGCTGTGCCATTTCACACCAGAGCAGTCTGCATTTTCCTCAGTCTACTTTCATCCATATCTATCCAACTGTAGTTAGTTTGAAGCCAGCCAAGTAATAATGATAATAATAATAATATCAAGACTGCTATAAAATGTGTGGATGAGAAGCAGGAGGTTTTTCTACATAACTTAAATTGTATCACTTCACTCAGAAGATAATGGTCAAGTGCAGTAAACTGATATGAGATTTCCCAGTGGAACTGGAAATTGGGCTGTTGGCAGCAGTTTCCTGATCTGAGCACTCTCCTGGCCTCACCACCCACTGGACTGACCTTCGCAATCATGACAGAGTAAATGCCCATCTGCTGGAAGCCACGGGTGTAGTACAGCATGTTAGCCCAGCCCAGTGCCAAGGAGAAGACCATGGAAGCCACATACAGTTCCTGGCCACAGAAGTACAGCACCACAGAGCTCAGGAGGAGCAAGGAGTGAACAAAGCTGAAAGACAAGCATGGTCTGAATTCAGAGTACTGAGCTGGTTACAGGTGGTGGGAACAGAGGAGCCCCATGAGGTATACAGCAGAATGAGGGATTCTCCAAAACAGAAAAGAGCCTTGGCAGATACTTCCTTTCTTCCCTTCATTCCTTCCCTTCTCAAATCCTACAGTTCCTCTTGCAAACTCCCAGTTTCCCCACATGCAAACTTCTGTAGTCTCATCCCTGCTCTTTCTTGTGACTGGAGGGAAGAAAAGTCCTTGAAGATGCTCATTTCTTCAGCACTCCCTCTCTTCCCATGGACACATGAAATTGCCCTGTTTAGCTGCACTCCAGCTGGGAAGAGAAAGGGCCTAAATTACTGAGATGCAATGCTCCCTTTAGGAATGGGAGGATTTCTGCACATCCAATGCATGCGCTTGACTGCAAGTCCAACTTGGAGATCTATTCCTAACTCTGCTGCATGACACAGCCACTGAGCTTCTAGACACTTCACGTGCTTTACCTCCAAAGGGGGCTACTGATCCAGAGCCACTTGTTCAAGCGCTATGATATCCACTGGTAAGTATTTTGTAAGAACCCAGAAAATCACAGCTAAGCATCTACTTATTAAAAGTGGCTTCAGCCAAAGCTACAGATCTCACACACTCATCTGTTTCATGCTGAAATGCAATCAAAGATATTGGAGCTTACAAAAGAACCTCACTGTAGCTGTCAACTATCAGCGTCTTGAGTGACGGGCGTCTCTGCAGGAAATACTGTATCTGGAAAAAAAATGGGAATGAAGAACAGGTTTGCATCCAAAGAGGGATTAAGCATCCTACGTAAAAGCATCACCTAAGCACCGATACCTACACCAGGGAGCTGGTACCTATAAAACTCTTCACAAGAACAGCTCAAAAACAACACTGGCGCAAGATCTAGGGAGGGATCTTCCAGTAACACCAGACTTCTCTTACATCTGGTGTCTCTTTTGAAGACAACAACCACCTATTCAGTCACTGGTTTGAGGACCTGTGATTGACTGTACGCTCTCCATTGACTGCCAAGAGGAAGCAGGAGGACTTCAAGCTAGGACAGGTTACCTTTAGTAGAGGCTTGGCTATTGGCAATACCCCACTCCTAAGCCTTGGCCAGCCTAGTTGCTGAGATGCTGATTGACTTTTAAGGATTTTCTTTTTTTTATACAATAGATAAAACTGTATCTTAGCTTATTAGTAACCTGAGAACTCCTCATCAGGCCAAGGAAAAAGCTTTGTGGCTCTCGACTAAAACATGGATTATCTTAGCAGTCAATGCTAATAAACTGATTCTCTCCTTCACCTACTCGAAGAGCAAAAAGGAAAAGTTTCAAATATCTTACCCCTCTGAAAAAAAAATAGAGACCTCCAAGTACACTCAGGATCTCTCCAGTCACTCGAAAATATTCCCCAGTGCTGTGACCAAATGTGAAGGGAGGCTGTATAAGACAGGAACACAGATATGTTCAGCAGAACTGGAGCTAGGAAAGACCTGTCCTTGCCAGCAGCTGAAAGCAACTATATTTCTAGGGGAACAGGCTAAGTGTTGCAGCAAGAAGGCAAGACTGGGAAGCAAGCAGGGTCAAAATCTCCCTCCTGCCTTCAGGAAATAGGAAAATTCTGATGTTAGGAGCACAGATTCAAATGGGAGGCAGATCTGGGATATCATGCACTGGGTGTTTCCCCTGATACTTGACAGCAGTAACGTACCTTTTCCTTCTTCTGTACAGGTCTGTAGTAAGCAGCTGCAGTGAGGATGATGATATGAATGGTATAGACAAAGAAGTTGAAGTAAAATAAGTGTTTGACAAACCGGTCCCACTTGTCTTGCAGCAGCTTGTTAAGGGGTTCCACCAGCAGCATCTCATGACGGTTCTGAGTGGAAGGAGAAAGAGAAGAATATTGATGGAAGTAGAATGTACTAAACTTTGAAAACTCCAGATTATATTCATCTTCAGCAAACATTCTCTCTAGTACCCTTAAACTCAGGAAGGGAGACTGTTGCTTTATAGAAATGAGGCAAAAGATGCATTGTATGGAATATGGAGCTCTTCCCCAACAGTGTCCCAGCCTCTGAATAAAATACCCCACGGTGCATACTCACTGGTGTTTCACTACTGTAGGCAATAATCTCAAGCACAGAATTTTTCTCGCATGTGTCTATACATGACAGGTCATAAAGAGATGAGTGGACAGGTCCATAAGCCCATTCAGTGAACTTCCTAGACAAGTGCCTGCACTCAGGATCTTTGATCTCTCGTCTGAGGATGTATGCGAAAATCTAATTGCAAAAGAACAACACAGCCATCATTTCAGTGCTAATAGACTTCTAGTTTCTCAGTATCTCCACAAGACAGGATGGCTAATTTCTCCCTAGTTTAACTGTGCTGAAGTCAACCCACCGAGGCACTGCAGAGATCAAAGTCCAAAGTAAACAAAATTAATTTTCTCACTGGATGCTGAGGGATAAGAAATACAAGTACTGCTTACAACTTGCCATTATCTGTTTCAAATCTGCAAGAGAAAAGAAGCGATGTATGTTACGCATCTCTGAGCATACAGTCATTTTGAATGGGGACTGCCAGAAGATGAGTTATATCAGCCAGTCAAAAGTACAAGGGCTCTAGTAGTTCAGATGATAGCAGAGACCCACTTTCTGTTTCCACCTGGGCTGCCTTGCCCAGGCAAGTGGTATATGAACAATGCCAGCTGGGCACAGACATACAGGCTTCACAGCCTTTAAGGACTATGCAGTTTTGCATGTTAAACTGCAGCATCAAATCCTCTTAACTAAAAGGCCCCAACAGTAAGCAGTGATAAAGTCTGTCCTGCGTAAGTGTTTTGCATGTACCCTGTATAAACTGATAAAGTAATGGGACAGTTAAGCACACTTGCTCACCTACCCCTATCTTCCCTGTTTTGGCTGCCAGAGTTAATGGAGTCAGCCCTTTCTTGTTGGTGAGTTCTTCTAGCTTCAGGATTGGATTAATTTTGGCACCGAGGATCAATATGTTATTGTACATCTTGGTAACAAACTTGGTATTATCCTTAGTATTATCTGCAATCTCCACCAGCGTGTGCAGGACCATATTGCCCATGGAGTCCTCAGCGGCGATGTTGGCTGCCTGGTAGGGGTTCTCAAGGAGGAATTTCACAATGCAGAGCTGGTTCGTGCAGGCAGCCAGAGACAAAGGCAGCTCCCCTACAGGAAAGCAATGGAAATAAGTGGTCAGAAAGCCCATGCATAAGCAGAAAGAAGATCACGTTTTCATCTTTCACCATGAGAAGAAGAGGTGAATTTCTCTGTCTGTTACAGCACCAATTCTTGTGGCAGCTGTTAGAATCACATTTTCTTTGGTTTAACTGCATCACAGAAACATGGGCTGCTTAAAAAAAAGCACCGAAAGGAAAGCTAGCAGGTTACAACCTTTCAAAGCATAGTGTCCAGAAAACAAAGGGATGCAGACACCAAGCTCACACTGAACATCATCAACTACCAACGGTGTTTCTTTATAATCTCACCCTCTGGGAGTAAATATTTGGACTAAGTGGTGGAACAGCCCATCTGGTACTTCTGTGCCTCCAGTCCCACATAAACAGGATTATTTAACAGCTTGCTCTTGGGATAGTGCTAGGATAACTCAATCAATAAAGCCCATACTGTGCTTGCTCCTACCAAAATAAAAGCCAGGTTTCCCTTTGATTTTCCTGAAGAACTCCCCACAGGCTCTTGCATGAACATCTGCTCCGTTCTGGACCAAGAGCTTCACCAGGTACATGTTCCTTCTCTCAATGGCAATGTGAAGTGCAGTCTGGCCTACAGAGACACTCATCAGACAGAAATCTTCAACAGTTAATACAGACCGAGACCTTTCAGACACCACAATTTGTTCATATAAGATTCATTCGTTCTTCATGTAAGATGGTATAACTGAGAGCTTTGCAGACTACAAAGATCTAGAATTGAATAAAAAATTATGGCACAGACAGCAAATGCAAGACCTCCAAACTTGTTGGTAAAGCACTGTATGTCAAAAGTGGCAGAATATTGCACCTCACATGAACAATCAGTGCATTCGTACTCGGGCAATCACACACTGGAACTTCAGGATGCTGCATCCTCAGGTATAAGGCTTCATGCAGAAGACTGCTTGAAAGCCCTGCCTAACCCTATCTTCAGTCTTAGGACCAAGAGTATTCACTGTAGTAGCCATTTCTCTTACCCTTGTAGTAGTTGTCAGTATACTCCGCATTAACAAACTCTTTCAGAGTTCCAGTTTTCCTTGCAATATCCAGCAACAAGGGAATTGTGTCATTTTTCCCATCATGTAGATTCAGCATGGCTTTCAGTAAACACGTTTTCCCAGTTTCTGGCTCTATAACACAAAAAATTGCAGCCATATAGAAATTGTTCCAAACCTACCATCTACTCCCAGGCATGCAGGAATTAATGAAGTTCTTTTCAGAAGACAAGAAAACTCATTGAGGGTTTCACAGACAGTTTCAACTTTTCTGAATTCTCCTGTAACCTTACAATCAATGGGTTGCCCAGTCAATGGGGAAGTCCTGGCTATTAGAGGACCTCCTGCAGACACTTAAGATTTTTTTGTTTGTTTGTTTTTATCTCAGGAGCAAAGAAACTTAAGATATGTGATGCTAAAGGGTACCTTTGAACTCATCATCTGTGAGATGCTTCAAGGTTCTATTAAGGTAGAGTAGCAGATCATCCAGGTCCCTTGTGTTGCCTTGGGCTACAGCATCAAAGATCCTTCTGCGGTCATAAAATTTGAAAGCTTTTTCTGAGCAGCCTGTGATGGAATCTGTAGATAGGAGCCTAACAAGCGTAAATTTCTGTTACTTAAAATTAGATACTTAGCAGACTTTTTATAAATTACCAGAACACTATTTTTAATTTACTTATGTGATGTACTAAGCACTACAGTTTAGTATAGATGGATCTGCAAAGTCTACAAGATCAACAAAATCTGCAAGCAACTGTCCTGATAAAGTTATTATCTGAAGTTATTATCTCTTGATGAGAAGTTGAGAACAAGACTTAAAAGAGGCATTGAAGTATGGCAGTCTAACTGCAGGCCTGGGAGCCAGGCGATCCCATGTTCTTATTCTGAATGTTGTAATCACTGAACAGGCTCAAGTGAGTGAACTAAGGCCTACCACTAATTTTGGGAAAGACATCCAGGGACTGAATTTTCAGAGATGCCAACAACAGCTATTGTAACTTTCAGATGCAACACACTTTATTTTGGCATAGAAAACAGTGAAACTGAAAAAATGGACACGCTCACATAGAGAGAATAAATGCTGCTCTAAGAAATAGTCTGCAGCTGTCAAACTGTTCATTACAACCAAATCTTACGAGGCCAACTTACTTGTGAAGTTTTCCCCTTTCCAAATTGGCATGAAATTTGATGACAGAAGGTGCCATCAGGTGATCCATCTGGTAAAAGGAGTCCATGGGAGCCATATCCTTGTCACTATCCCCCATCACAAACCGCCCACGTCTTGCAAAGATGTTGCTTTTGGGTGGCTGCACCTTGGTGCTGAGTGTACCCTGGAGGCTGTCAGGCGTTTCCACCATGGAGTCCTCTCCATCCGTGTGTTCATCTGTCACTTCAGATTCCTCCATGTCAGAACTGCCGAATTTCTTCATCTTCCCAAGAATGGAAGACATGATGAGCAGGCAGTCTGTGAGGAACGATACAAACATCTCAAGTCAGCACTTTACAGGGCCTAAGACTACAGCAGGGAATAGATTGGTTGCTCTCATCCCAGAAGTGAGATGGGTGGACACATATTCAGTATGCCCAGAGTTGGAACAGTTTAGTAGATCATTACCTCCATGCTGTTTGTTACTGTCCCCACTGCCCTTAGCCATTTTAGAATGGAGAAAGCAAGCCAGAGTGTCCCAGAGCTTGCCAGCTACATCACTGCTGAGCTGACTACTTCTGCTTAAAACTGTCCCTCATTCTCCTCCCATCATTGTTAAAGTCTGAACAATCTCAAACCTGAACAATCTCTGCTTTTCTTCTCTACTTTCTAACTGGTTTGTGCCACAATATACTCTCAGGATTATATCAGGCAAGTGAAAAAAGCCTGCTTGCACCACAACGATATGTCAGTGATGCTGATCACAGAGGGCTTCCTGCATATAGAAAAATTATCGCTTCATGGCTTTACCAGAGCTACAGCAGTGCTAGATGAAAATTGGGGTATGTGACTCTTGGAAGATGAGTGTCACCTCAAACATGAGACACGGAAACAGAAAGGGAAAGATTACCACAGATAAGAGATGATTGTAAGACCACATGTCTGATCTTGTCTGATTTACAACCACAAAGAATTTGACACAAGTTAACAGATACACTATACTGAAAGTAGAACAGGCCGCTTTTTTTTTTTTTTGCTTTCTCATAAAACTGCTTTAATCAGGCAAATGTTGGTTTTCATGCCACTGAATGCAAAATATTCTGGAACTCCAGCAGTGGAGATAGGAATGCATCATATTTGAACTGCTGCATAGCTGGCTTTTAGAGAGGTGAACAGCCTTAGAAACATACTCCAAAATCCTAGATTGCTTGGAAATCTTACAACTTTGAGTATTACAAAATCTTTTAAAAGCCTTCAATTATATACCAAATTACAGCAGTCAGTAATTTTCTATGTGCATTTGGTGTGAAAACAACAAAACAGCATCACAAACACATTCCAAGGTTGTTTATCTTCACAAAAATATTCTGAGGGGTTGTCTGCATACCTACCTTGTATACTAAAGCTAGATTTTCAGTTCTATAGGATTAGTCAATATTCTTATTAAGAGTTGCTTACATTTTCCTGTGCAAGTAGGATAGGAAGGAAACTTTTGTCAGGCATTTGCATTTTCTATAATTTGCTACAACCTACATGTAAAGAAAACATCAATTTGCAAACTTGAACATTTAGGGTTACTAGAAACAAAACAACATAATATAGATGAAATACTAATGACTGAAGTTTAACTCGGTATGTCCTCTGAGCTCACTTTTCAAGTTCCTTCTGTCCTTAGAAGCACTCTGAAAAAGTAACATATCTTATTAGCTTAATTGTTCTATAAATAAGAAATTATATCTAGAAAAATATTTCCATTTGGACTATGATACTAAAAATACAGAAGAACAATTACTTCAGTGATAAAGTTATTAAAATAGTTTTATAAAAAAATGGAAAAAAATACACAGGGAATACAGCTATGTATAATTTTAATTTTTTCTTATTTAATGTCGATTAAGCCAAAAATGTCAGAGAAATTACTATGGAAAATGGAATCACTTATTTTCTACAGAATAGATGCAACACTGAAATCCACAGGATAGACTCAATCCTGTCTCACTGGCAATTTGCTCAAATCTGTTTTAGTCATTATATGTGCTTTCATTCCTAACTGTGTTGGCAATATCTTTGTTAATGAAGATAAAGCCGCATTTCCTCATGGCCATGAATTTGCAAGGAAAATAACCTTCAAAATTTTGCAGGATTCTTAAAAAAAAACAAAAACCCAAGCCCATTATCTTTCCTAAAAAATACACAACCTACTTGAACTCTTTGAATCCTATCTACATTGAAGTTTGATACAATAAATGAGATAAGGAAATACTTTCGCTAGAATGTCTAACCACATCACAACATATAATAAATACTAAAGAGAGTTTACAAATAATGAACACCATGCTATTCAAATATACCTGCAGCACTTACAAATATTGTAAAAAATCCCGTCTTCCACAAAATAGTCCCGTCTCAGTAAACGCCCTCTGATCTACAGGAATTTGTTGACAGATATTCCTCCTCCAAGGTGCCTGGACTGAGAAGCCCTCAGAGTTTGCTTCTGCACTTCATTTGTCTGCAAAAGTGTTCTATGTGTCTGACGGTTTTTAGAATCACAGGAAGTTCACCAGAAGAACAGAGAATAGAATAATAAGATCATTAAGAACAATTTTGAAACCAGAAACATCAGTAGCTTTTATTCCCAGGAGTTTAGCAAAGCTCTTTACAAGAATTGCAGTAAGTTGCTGTTGTTTTTCCCTCCTCTTTAATTGCGTTTAGTAATGGCTACTCTTCTCCCGATTTCCTCTTTGTAAATACACTCAAGCTTGCAAAAAAACCCCAAACCACCAGACAACAATTGTTTCTGTGGGTCACAGATTCATTTCAATTTACAAAACTTTGTAAAAATATGCCACAGCTCTTCTCTGAGATCTGTCATCTTTCAGGACATATTTCTTGGGTGCTGCTGTAAAGCCCCACCAAGTATTTTACAGATAAACTGATTCTGATCACAGTTGAGGGAAAACTAATGACAGAAAGGCCTAAGGCCATTCTCTTGTTCCATGTTCCTACCATGTTTATTTAAATAATATATATGTAACAGTCAGCTTGTAACTATTAATGTCATTAGGAAAAAAAATTCTTATCTAATCCAGGATGGATCTAACAGCCTTAAAAATGAAGAACTGTGTCATATATTATTAAATATATTATTTACATAAGATCTTTCTGCCAAAATCTAGCCTAGAGAGCAGGTTTTCCACCAGGCTGAGCTGATAGGCCATAGCTCTTAGGCTAGAAGCAACCTCCAAACCTCTAGCTGCTGAAGTCTTGAGTTAGATCATGAAATTATTCAGTGTAATTATTTGGTTTATGTTTTGAAAAAGTTAACTATCTTTCTAGTCTTGCCATCTATAAAGTAATATATTTGCCTATTTAATAGCAAGCTAATTATACTACTTAAAACACCTCCAGCATTGTACTCAAAAGAAATAAAATGCCTATTTATTAATGCATGAGTATAGATTACCAACAAGCCAGGTCCTTAGCTGGTGCTCCTGGAGCTTTGCTGAGCAGAGCATCTCATTCAACATCACGATTAACTCCTTCACCGTTTCCAAAGCAGAGACGCAATAAGAACACTCTATGGATCAGTGGAGGGTCTCCCTCATTCAGTCTCTAGCTTGTTGCTGGTCTCTTTTGCTAAATGCTCCTTCTCTCTCTTCTCCCATCCCAGGTATCAGCTCTTTTCAGTCTTACTGTGGTCTGATGTACACACTTTTGGAGCTTTCTGCTATTTCTGACTTTTGATGCCTCCTCCATCAGCCTCATTCACCTGTATTTTTTGGGAAGATGTTATTTCCTTCTTACCAGCAGCACTCCATTGCTTTTTCCAACAATTGTTGGATGTATCATATTCCATCTCAGCAGGGACCTGGTTAAAGGTGTAAGCTCATAAGGCGATGTGAATGCTTATCAAAATAGGCCGGTAATAAACAAGAAGGAATTTATTCCTTTTTCTTGAGCCTGCATCCAACATGCTGCACAGGCTTTTTGTGACTTCTGGGCTTGAGAGCGATTTACCGATTAAAAGCCTTCTCCACTACTGCAGATGGAAAAACAGCAGATGTGCTAGAGATATTAAAGATGCATCCAAAGCTGACCTGCAGGTCAGAGATATCGTGGCCTGGTTTTAGGTTCTATTAGTGAAGGCAAGACTTTTACCAGCTTCTGGAAACAAATACCACGTGATTTCACGGTTAACAGCATGCTGGAATAGTATCATCAGCTCTTTCCAGTTATTCAATCAAAATGAAAGCAGATCTGCTGATACAAAAATAGTTTATAATAACAAAAAAGGGAAACAACATATAGCAAATTCACTTTTTACAAACCCTTTAATCTAGTCTACACTTTTTCTATAATTTCTATATATGTCAGTAGTTCACTAAACATGGCACGGAACAGATGCATGTAGGAAAGGTGGAGAGAGAAGGAAATTAATCTGTCTCTGTAATGAAGATCTCAGAACAGATTTCACAATACCGAAATGAATCAGTCCTGATGTTACTAATGTGCAAGATAAGAATACACTTCCATGTTTCAGTCAAAATCCATGATTCTAAGTAATTAAATTCTATCTAGACGACCTGAAACTATCTTTCTTGCTTCCCAGTCTCATTTGAGCAAAAAAGGTGTACATCCATCTTGTTTTAGACAGCTAAAGTACAAATGTTTTCAGGTTAAAATAAAGAGCAGGAGGATAAATAAATTTTAAGAGCATAACATAGGGGATAAAAACTTGGAAATTTTAATCGCATAACAATACTTAACATTAAAATCAGATTAGAGTCTAGCCTGGCAGCTGCCATCTTGAAGCTCAACTTGACCAATACACGAAGCGCAGAATCAGAAACACGTTTGGATCAATTACACCAAAATAGCTATGCTCTAGATTACAAGAACAAATTATTTTTGTGGACCATCTCTCAAAATGCTAATTTTGTTTGGGCTTAAAAGGGAAATCAAAGCTGAAAGAGATGAGAGCTGGGCTTTTGTAACTCTGAGTTTGCCAGCTCCTCCAGCTTATCATAAATTCTGGCTGTTTCAGAGAGGCACCGATCCACTCTACCAACCAAAAACCAAACATAATATAATTATGTATGCCAAATAAGGAAAATATTACTCTCCCACCCTATAAATGTATTTTCCACTCAGATAAAAGCCCTGCATCCCACGCATCTCCAGTCATGGTACTGGCCTAGCCATGCCTTTAACCTTAATCCACTGCACCTGACCTGGACAGCCACAGAAATAATCCTATGGTTTACTTTTATTGTTGACATTCAGGCCAAGATTGTATTCAATCTTTTACAGAGACAACTTGCAACATGTTAAAACTGGCATTTATTCTGTGCAAGAGCCACCAAACTCCCCAAACAAGGCAGTCTGCTGCCTATATATATGTATATTGTGAGACAAGAAGTCTCTAATGAAAGCATCAGCCTAAGTTTCAGACAGCTACTCATCTCTCCTAATCCTTCTAAACATTATTTCCTACCAGGAAAATGAGCCTCACATGAAATATCATTTTATGCAGAAAGTTAATGGATCTTCCTTAGTCACTCAGTCAAATTTAATGTGATAATTACTTCTCATTTTCACAAACGGGAATGACAGAGCAATGAAACGTGTACACCCAGAAGCAGAAGCAGACATTAAATGCAAGCTTTTTTCTTTCCCCCCACTGTAATTAGTGAGATGGCATGTTGAATACAACTCCAGAAAAAGTGTAGAAAGTGGAGGAAAACACTGTACAGCCAGGGGAAAAACAAACAAACAAAACAAAAACCCCCAAAACCCAAGCTGCATTTCAGGCCATTCCAAACAATGACTTTATTTTCTGTGGAACATCACCATGGCAGCCCCCACAGCAGCATCGACATCCTTCCCATAAACCACAGGGAAGGGAAAAATCCTTTCCACTTCCTGCCTCAGCACCTCATTTCTGGCAAGGGCACTCCCGCTCCCCAGAATCCTCCTCACTCCGGTCTCCATCAGGCGCTGCACAGGTAACATGGAGCAGAGGTTTTCAACAATGCCACGGCACAGAGCTCTGGTTACGTGACCCAGGGAGAGGTCAGAGACAGCAATATTGGTCACTGATGCCAACTGCTCAGGAATGTGTCTCTCTCCAAATATGGTTGGGTGGACTGAGAGTTTGATGTCATTTTGGGCCAAGGCTGCTTTGATTATCTTGGTATAGATGGCAGACTCCTGAACCTGAAGTCCTGCAGATAGGAAGTATCATGTTACTAATTTGAAGGGGTCTAGTGTATCTTGCATGTGGAGACTTAAACCCGATGCGGATCCACCTGTTCAGCACAATACTGTGTATCTTTTTCCCTGTCCCAAAGGTAACTGCTTTTCCAGGATTATGAAACACAGTTCTCCCATCTAATTGTATCCCATCTAGTATCTGTGATACTAGAAATCTTTTTCTGAGTACAGAAACTGCCTTTTCAGATAATACAGCTGTTCCTCTCTGCTTGTACTGTACTAAGTTCCACCAACCAACATCTTTAAAGGCACTAATGGCAGACTTCTGCTTCAGTGGCTGGGCTGCACACAAATACAGGTTCACTTCAAATACTCATTGAAAGAACAACTTCTGAGCTTACTTCTGTATTGCAAAACCCAAGAGATTAAAAGAGAAACCTGTAAAGACCATGTTTAAAGCACTTCAAAGATATTACATGACTTTGAGTCTTAAAATCCATTACAGTGCTGCAAAATATACAGCAAAAGGCAACTGATCTAATCAAGGGACTCTTTTGGATTTCAGTCATGCAAAATTAAAGGCTGTCCTCAAATTTGCTGAGCTTTCCTTTTGAAAAACAACTTGCAAAAAATAATTATCTTGTGTTCTTGAAACAAAAGAAAATCCAAAACCTAGAGGCAACGTGAATGTGGAGTCCAAGCATGACTGCCTCAGCATGTTCACAGGCTTCAGCAGGAAATTCCAGAGATCTAGGAAGTATGACCCACAAGTTACATCCTTGTTCCTTATATGGCATGACAAAACAGCTCTAGGCTTGTTCCTTTGCCTCAGCTTCCTTTTACCTTGCTGATCAACCTCATTTTTAAGCTGTAACTATCCTTGAAATAGCTTACCCAGCTCTTCTGTCCACCGTGCCACCATGTCCACAAATGTTGCTAGCACATTGCCTCCATTAAGTGATGCTGCCACCGCCAAGTAGTCACCATTGAAGTAGGGAAAGTAAGTAATAGCTGAGGAAGGATCTGGTGTCTCTGGAGGGTGGAAACCCAGGGGCATTGAGACAGTCAGCTGAGCAGAGGTACTGATATTAAGAACTAGAACACAAAGGAGAAAAAGAAAAAAAAAAAATTAGTGTTTTACTAGGCTACCCTGAAGGATGACAATGAGAAAACCAAATAAGGTACCGGAGTGATCGTACCTGCATCAGTCCTCTCAGCCAGGCAGGAATAAACAGAGCACTGGAAATCACCCAGAGCAATTCCTACTTTTGCTCCTTTGGGTATTCCATGCCATGAACAGATTGTCCTGCCTGCAATACTGCCAGGGTCTCCCACTTCCGGAAGCAAGTGAACGGGAAAGCCGGATTTTTTCAGGCTGCAATCAGAACGACATTATTGCAGGAAAGCCATATGGGAATGTGCAGCATGACTACAAATATCTGTTTGACGTTTGAGATGAACCCGGCCATACGTTTGTGGCTGCTAGATTTATGGATGCTTTCACCTATTTAGAAAGCTTTGTCTTGGATAGGGGTAGCATTCCAGTTCAATGGGCTGAGTGAAGTCTAGAAGAATAAACAGCTTTCCTTTATATGCACTCTGATTACCTGACATTATACAGCAGGATGTGTTCAGCAAGTTACTGATGTCATAGGGACAAGCAGTTCCAGAGTAAAGGGACAATCACAAAAACAGCAAAAAAATATGCAACTTGTAAGTGTCAAAGAACTTTAAGCTGTCATGCAGTTAATGGTTCAAAACCAGTTCACAAAGAGTTAAGTCCAACAATCTCCTTACACAATCAACTGCAAGATACACTACATTGCTGTAGGAACATCACCAGATTAGTAAAAGTTCAGTAGGCCAAATGCAAGTTTCTGTCACTCTTTCATACCTTCATGAGCAGATCTTTTCACCTTGGAGTCCTGGCCTAACCTAAGCCCTGAAACATGTAAGGCCTTAGCACTCAGCCCTGAAAGAGCAAATCATTAACATAAATAAGTAAATGAATAAACTCATTCCCTTTAAGGCTTCCTATAGCCTAACAACTCTTAGGTATTATCACAAGTAAGCCTCAGTAGTTATGAAGGAGCTCAGCTGAAAGAACCAGAGAGCAGTAACTGTGTTTTACCGTCACAGAGGTAACACCTTGGCTGCAGCATGCACTTGTCCATCCCATCCCACCATCCCAGCACAGAAAGGGAGAGAACAGTTTGGTATACAAGGCCTCACTGATGAGTCTCTCAGCTCTGCTCTCTCAGGTGTTTCTAAAAATATTGTGCCAGATTTCATATAATTGAAACATATATACCGTATAAACAAGAACAAACTCTCAATAGTTTTGCAGTACAGGCCACATCACAATAGATTAGGAGTGACTTCCAATCACTTTTTATCTGCAGCACGTTCATACTTAGGGCCCAAAGAGGTGTTCACATTGCCCGGCACAAGCAACACACAAACCCCACTGAATTACCTTAGCACTTACATGTCAGTATTCCAGCTTTTGGTTTTGGAATTGAAATATCCCCAGCTGGCAGCATTCTGGACGGACATGAGTGGCTTCTTCAGGTCACACAACATGGCAACTACATAGTCATGGATAGTGCCAGCTGCCTCGTAAGACTTCAGAAAATCTGGACTTTTAAACAAAACATTTAAAAAAAACAACAAACAATGAAGGGTGCTTTAAGGCAGCGGGAGCAAGGTTACTTCCACTGCTACAGGGAACTCTAGACATGCATGGTCCCATCTAAAAATGAAATGGCCATCTCAGTGATCAACCTCCATTTTGCTGTTTTGTATGTTTTTTGGTTTTGGTTTTTTTTTGTTTTTTTTTTTTTTTTCAAATGGAATTTGTTTTTCACACTGTTACCAGTGCAGCAATACTGATCTCCTGATGGAAGATGAAGAGATGGTGGCTTTAAGGAACAAGTTGTCTAGGTTAAAAGCACACTGTTACAAAATTTAGCAGGAAGGTAGTAATTGTTTGCACCAAAAAAAAAAGTTACTTTGTTGATCCTGGAGCATTTGAGAAAAATAGGTAAATTCCTGCAGTTGCTCTAGGAAACACAATTTGTATGAATGGAAATGTACCAATGATGACACAAAACAGAAACAGACCAAAGCAGCTGGATTCATGAGTTATACAGCTCTAAAACAAGACCACGCTCCATATATTTGTTGAACACACATTGGAATAAACCAAGATCTAATAAGTTTCTCCCCATTTATTGAACCTGAACTCATTGCAGAGGAAGACTTTGGCTCTTTGAGAAACACAGTGTACTGCAGATGAAACTGAAGAGCAAATCTTGCTGATGCCAAGTCATAAGTGAAAAATTATATCCTCTGCAAACAAGCCACAACAAAGCAGACCTTTTGTAACACCTCATAAGGATCTCAGTGTGGAAGGGAGGAAGGAACTGAAATTAATTTAGGGACTGTTTCATTTAGCATCTGGCAGCAACCGGACAAAGCAACTCTGTTACTGTTTTAGCACTTTTGTACTTTTCACAATCTCCACGAGGCAAAATTATAGTGTTCAAGCTGCATTAGCAGAGCTCCTCCGAGCGGTAGGCTGGACTCAAGCATGCTATGATACTGTAAGGCTTCTGTTACTATATGGTCAAAGAGATCTGTAGTGTTTTTATGAAGTCAGACACTCTTGTCTTGCATATAGTTTATATTCAGTACTGCCATTTTAAATATTATTTGACTACTTAATATAATTACAGAGAAACGCAGCACCTCAGTCTAGTGGCATTAACATGCTACAGGAATACTAATTGTCACATAAATTCAAGATGAGAAACTGCCAGCAAAACAGCCTGATACAGAAGCGCTTTTGAGAAACAATGTACCTCTTCTTTAAATACCAGTAGACCGTGGCACACCCAAATCCTGTAGCCAAACTGATATGGGACTGTGGCAGAGGAAGAGAAGAGAGGAAGGTGGGACTGCAGCGGCCATCTTGCCAAGTAATCAGATGACTGACCTCCTGCGGCTCAAAGGTGGGGCCTGTACCACACTCTGTCCACCTGCAACCTGAAACACACAGCATCCGAGAAGGCCAGTGACTCCCTGCAGCGTAATCTGCCTGGCATTCTTCATTTCTGGACATTGTTGGTAATTTGTCAAATATACTGGAAAAAGAGCAGAAACAGAGCCAGTAGTGATTGTAATTTAATTAATTAGTCATAGTTTTCAGCCCTAGATAACGTCATAATGCCAGTCATCCTTTGCTAAAACAGAGAATGGTATCCAAGGCCGTCCTTCTCTATAAGTACTCCTAGTACCTAGAAGAACAAGCAACTTATTGAGATATTAACGATACAACTTAAATTACAGATGACCCACCAAAAAAAAAAAAAATTGCATTTCTGCTCTGGGAGGCAATGAGCTGATACGACAGCTCTCACAGACGAACCTTGATCGGAATCTGCCACACCGTGACCTAGAGAATGCTGTGTTAGTAATGAACTGCCTGCGATGGACAGCACACACTTCCACCCACCCTTTGAGCCAAAGCAACAGGAAGCCTGGATCTATATGTCTTAGGCAATGGACTGCAACAAACTGAAGAGTATCCCTCCCCTGTGCTACACAACAAAGCTTCACCAAAGGTAGAATAGGGCTTAACTCAGTTTTCATCAGTCCAGCATGTTCCTTGTGAACAGAGAACACTGTACCTTTGATGAAACCTTCACATTGTTCAACGTGAAGGCCTCAGCTACATGACGGCAACTTCTCAGAGCCGCGGGGACCCTTCTCAGCAACGTCTGCTATTGCTGCAGCCCCGCGCGCTACTTCCTGCCCCGACACGCTCACCACAAGCAGCGCAACGCTCCTGTCAGCGCAGCAAACTAAGCAGAGGCTGAGCTCAAGCACTGGCATGTGATGTTTGCTAGCACACTCCACCGCGCAGCTTCAGCCTCCGACAACCACTGCTCGCCCATGTGACGCCTGGCCGCAGCGTGGGGACACGCGCTGTCTCCAGCTGGCTCTGTAACCGAGGCGACCTTTTGGTTTTTGGCTGGGGATGGGAGCAGAGTTTCAAGCTGTGCTGTGCCACTTGTCCTCCAGGTCAGAGGAGAGACCCTGCTGCTTAACTGACTACCACAAATACGGGCATGAGTCTTTCTCGGGCTGGATACAGGGATTCAAAGTTACAGTCACACGATAAAAAGCAGCCATGAAAGCTGGGCCCTAAGTGCTACGTGAAACATGCAAAGCAAACATACTTTTTCTTGTTCCCTTAATTTCCCATTCTATCGAGTCTGTTTGAACTGACTTTCCAATTGGTTTACTTTTCTACTTCTAAATGGATTCTAAGAAATATTATTACCCATAAATCTAACCCTAAAGGATGCTATTAAAAATGTAATTTGTGTCCCAAAGAGCACGGATTCACTTAGTCCACTCAAAACAAATGAGAGTAAACACCCTCTTTCACTTGACAGAAATGAAACAAAAGTGCCATGCGGCTTTAGGAAATAAAATATTAACCAATCTGACGTAAGAATCTATGTTTACCATGAACCCAGGAGGGTTTGTTATGCAGCCCTTGAGACAGACGGAAAGCAAGCAACGGCTCCTTTGGTCCATCAACATTTGTATTTCTTTCTTTCCAATCATTTTAGTATTTAATGTAAAATTACAGTCAGTAATAAATAGCATAGTGTCTCTTAAAGCAATTCAGGCCCTGACAACTTTTGACAGGTAGCAACCATCACTTCTGGGAAATCTATTCTGTGGTTTACAATAAATCTTTGCTTAATCTGCATAACTCCTATTCTTATAAGACTTGTATAATTGCTTAAATATATAATTTTTCAAACATCCTCACTGTCACAAAGATTATTTGAGCATTTGCGTAATGAAGACTCATGTGACTACCTCATTGTGGCTGATTTTGTTTCTGAGGTCTTGGCCCTTCATTCTACAAGAGCTGAGTATTCAGAATCATGACTGTAATTCTTTTTCAGCTCCTGCTGACAGAAACATAAGCAGCAAGATGAATGCACCATGACACTCTATGCTTTGCTAGGAGAAAAAATGCTGTGAGATTTTTTTGAGGGGAAAACAAAAAAAAACCAAAAAGACTGAAAACATAATTTACTGAACTTCATTTTTGCTCCTACTGTACTTTCAAACAGCGCTTCAAAATAGCACGGCAATATTCACTGTTGGATAGCTACTGCCATGCACATTCCAATATAAAGATCAAGCACAGCTAATTTTTCAAGAACTGCTAATACTGCTACTGTACAATCATCACAAGGTATTATATAGAGACACTGGACAACAGCTAATTGAGTGTTTTATGAGGTAAATAACATTCCTCCCCAAAAAAAAGTCATTCACATGATTCAGAAGTTCTTACAACTGGCAGCAGATAGCATATGATGGAGAAGCAATTAGCAAGCCACAAATGTTATTCCTCCTTCATATTAATAATTGTTCTGACTCTGCAGGGATCTCATAAGACTAAATCCTTTAACTAATCAGTGTAAACAACATGGTCAACTATACTCAAGAGATTAAATTCTAGTAATTAACATAAAATTCCCACAGAATAAAGTTTTCTGTTAATTCTGTTTTACAGAAGACCAAAGTGAATACGCAGCAGTTTCCTACAGATCGTTTCAATGTTTAATTTTTATTTTCTGCATTGTAATTCTCTGAACAGGAAAGCCAAAAGTTAATGTTACCTTTATCTCTTTTCCAAAATACAATCCCGTGCATTTGTCCTGAAATGCCAATGTGACTGACTCTTTGAAGCTGCTGCTGAGGTAGAGCAGCAAGGCATTCATTCAGTGCTCTTATTATTCCCCAGACATTCTGCTCCGCTCCCTGCAATCATAAAGCATTATTCTGAGCATGAAACCTTTAGGATTCACTCAGTGTATTTATTAAACAAAGCTACTCTAGTGAGAAGTGAAGAACAGAAATCATTCAGCTTAACAGCACGTATTAAAATAACATTCACTACTAAATTGAAAAAAAAGAGCAAAAAACCCCACAAAACCACAAAAAATAAAAACCAACGCTAGCAAGTTGAGAATGAGATAATAGCCTTTTAAACTGAAGGGCAAATACTTCTTAGTTTCATAAGTTACCATACTTAAATATACCTAAAAAAAAAATAAATAAAAAATCCATTAACACTCACTACTTGCTTTCATTAGTTCATCTTAATATAGTGTTTTTCTTTTTCCTCATAAAGAATTATCTGCATGCTCTGACTGGCACGCAGTCTCCCTTACACCTTCCTAAAGCCCCTCCAAATCTACTCACTGCTGATTTTGATGATGTTGATACTTCATTTCTGGATACTCTATTTCTAGAGCTACCCAGCAAACCGATCTACTCGGCAAACTGAGCAAACCGGCCACAAGAGAAGCTGTATTCCAGCTTCCACACTTTTGAAGATTCAGATTACTTTGTGACAGACCACTATTAAGAGTATAATCAGAAGTATTCAAATATAGTCTCCATATAGATGTGAGCTAATCTGGGAACACAGCTTTTGGCTGCACAAACATGACTGTAGGGATGTTTGGTATCTTTGGTCAGAAATTAGTCCCTAGACTCATTACAATACTAGGCCAGAGGAATGTTGATATCTATTTTTTTACAATTCTGATTCATCCTTTCTTGGACTGACCAACACAATGAACATAAAGATCTTTAACAAGAGTACATGTTCCTGGTTATTTCCATGGGGGATTTCCAGCTATGATTCCATCTCACATTAAAGTGCAAAATTCCCTTCCAGTTGGCAAGTGGCTCCTGTTTCCTGGCTGGAAGTGTCAAAGACAAGGTGAAAGTCCATGGGAGAATAGTTTTAGATTGTCTTACACAACTTTTCAAAACCTGAGTCTTTCTTAAAAGAGCAGCGTTACTTGACTTTCTTGAACAGTAAATAGAGAACATTTTAATTCTCCTTTCAGACACGCAACAACCATCTCCATCATTCTTGGCTAGGAAAGCCACTGAAGTCTGCATAACGTAGCAACACAACCCAGACACGACAAGGCAAGGTCGGTACCCTGAAATTGCCAGCAGTGCTGTCTTCCACCCCTTACCTGCGGTCCGGCTTCCAGACTACTGGTCTGTGCCTGCGTCTCTCTGGAGCAGCTCTCCACCACCACCGGCCCTCGCTCTGCCCCTTCCAACAGTGCTGCCTTAACCGACGTCGTGCCCAGGTCTATGCCCAGCACGCAAGCAGGAGCAGGCCTGCCTGCCGCCTCGCTGCCCGCCATGGCCACGGGAAGAGGAGATTGCTTTCACCTTTCCCACCGGTCTCTCTATGGGGTGGCCAGGCCAACACCCGCCACGCTGACCCCCACACTGCTCCTTGCTGCCTCTGAGGGGCACCTGCCCCAAAAGCCAAGGGTGTGAGGGCACAAGCAGCGTGGGGCTCCCACCCCAGCAGCGTGCAGGGACCGGGCACAGAGAGCGGCCTGGACTTTGCCCTCAGGCTGAAAATGTCTCCCTTCAGCGATGCCTGGGCACTACCCCTCCATTTGAACGTGACAAGCTGCCCCTTCCCCAGCCCTTTCGCGGCGACCTCCGCAGCTTTAAACCAAACTTCAACAAAACAACCAAAGCGGCGAGCCCTCCCTGTGCTCGCAGCTCTCCCTCCTCGCAGACCGAGGCAGCGGGCAGCCCACGGCCCGACCCGCCCCAGCCACACCTAAAATGGCGGCCGAGGGCGGCCGCACCCGCGCGAGGGGCGCTGGGCGGGGAGTTGATAGGCGGCCGCCTCACGTGAGAAGCTGAAAAGGGAAGAGCTGGGGCTGTGTGGGACGGAGCTGCGGTGTTGGAAGGAGGTAGGTGCCTTCACCTCCGCGCTGCTTCCCCGGAATTAGCGCATCCCGAAGAGCGGGATGGCCCCGCTTCACCGCGCCTCCTGAGGGGAGAGTGGCGGGAACTACGAATCCCAGCGTGCACCGCGCTGCGCTGCCAGCGGCTGGCGGGGGCGGTGGCGGCGTGATGGCTGCTGAGATTTGTAGTCCCACGCGGGGGGGGGAGGTGGGGGTAGCTCTGTGTGGCGGGAGGGCGATAAGCTGTGAGGGAAAGATGTCCCCGGGGGAGTCTGGGCAGGCGGAGGGACCGAAAGGCTGGTGCTCTCTGGGGAGCGCTGAGGGTCTCTGAGCCGGGCTGGGGGCTGCAGTGCTGGGGAGGGAGCCATTTGCAGGGAGCTGCCAGCTGAGGGGGTGGGCTGGTGTCCCCTCAAGGCCTGTGGGTCCTGAGCAAGGCCTTTTCCTCACTTTTCCCCGCTTTTCCTGCAGCTCTTCCACCATGAGGATGCAACAGCTGCTCCCTGCTCTGCTGCACCTCTCGCTTGTGCTGCTGGGGCCTGGCGGTGAGTGTTTGGCCATCCCAGCTTGGGCCCACAGGGGCCTGGGGCTGAACTGGTAAGAGGTGGAAGAGAGCTGCTCAGCGGTATCCCTGTCAGTGCCTTTCGGAGGAGACCTGTGCCATGGTTCCCTCAGCTCCTCTTTCGCACGTTACCTTTGGCTTGGTGCGCCCATCCCCAGCGCTACGCTGAGGCGCTGATGTGGTGGAGCACTTACCTCGTACTCTGCATAAGCAGATTAAATTATGTCTGTGGTGCCATCAGTGATGAACTGGGGAGGTCTCCTGCACTTAAATAACTTCTTAAGAACACTGTGTAATATTTGGCCACAAGAAGAAAAGTGTCCGGGACAACCTGTTTCTCCACATTTCTGGTCTGATTTTTGTGTGGTTCTTTGTTCTTCCTCTTCTGCCCTTTAAACGTACAGTGAATAAAATAGACTTGGATTCCAAATGTCAAAGTTGTTGACACATGAGCAGCTTATGGTCTTGATAGCAGTTGTATTGGCACTTGGAATCTCAGCCTCTCTTAAAGCATGATTGTTGTAAAGCGTACACCTCAATAGCAGTATTTCAGAGCACTATAGTAAGATGCCTGTGATTCCTGAAGTGGTAAAATAGTAAATGTACATTCTCTTGAACATTTGGGTATTTGGTTTGAATTTATGATTCAAGAAGCAATTTTAAACTAAATTTTGGGCATTTATGACTCCTAAGTTACTAGCATCATATCAAGGGTTTGAAGTAGCCTTCTCTTGGCATGAACTTTAGTTGCACTTCAAAGAATTAAATTGCTTCCTTGTAACGTGTTCAAGTGACAGTTATTTACTTCTCCTTTTTAAGTTGTTTAGTCGCCTTGAAATAAGCTCTACTCCCTTTGCTGTTTATCCTGTGTACTAATGTTATTAATCTGACACTGCAGGTACCAATGGACAAAGTATCTATACCACAAAAGAAAGTAGGTAGTTCTTCTAAAGGAGCTATTTATCATTCATAGTAATTGAGATTCGTGGCATTTTTTTTTTGGTTGGTTGTTTCTTTCCCCCCCCAGATGGTGTCATTGTATTGTCTGTTCCTGAAGTGGTTTCACTAGAAAGTGGAAGTTCAACAAACGTCACTATCTCTCTGAGGTAGGATCATGATTGCGTCTTTACTTTCCCTTTGGAATGGGGGATGAGTAAGCAAGTAAGACTTGGCTGTGTAGTTAAGACTTCCCTGCAGACTCAGTTAATTGTTCATACAGAGTGAATCTTGGTGGTGTGACTGGGCACTTACAGGCTATTAAATTGCTTATTACCAGTATGGGTGAAGACAGTGCAGCATTCTCACAAACAGCCTTGTATGGTTGGCCTCTGACAACATTTCATGCCATCTGTATGGGAAGCTGCACAGGAAAAGGTATTTTATACTGTCTGCCCTACATTAGCTTCCGTAAGGGAACTTACAGTTCCTCCACTTCTAAAAATTGATACTTAAAGGAAACTTGCATTTTCTAGAAGGATCACCAAAAAAACTTTACCAAGCAAACATTTCTAGCAGAGAAGTGCAGCTGTTCCACAGCGGGGGCTGAAGCACCTTCGCCTCAGTGTTTAATACAGTGCATTGTTTACCCGTGCTTTTTCTGTGTCAGCCTCTTCCCAGGAAAGGATTGTTAAACAGATGCGCCCTTTTCCTTTGGAATGTCAAAGTCTGAGTAAAAGGAACAGTAAGATGAAAATGTAAGAATTGTGATAAAGAGGAAAATAGCAAAACATGGCTGCAAGTCTAGAACTTATATTTTTGCAAAGAAAGTTGTGGTATGGTAATCTTGTTCATGGACATGTACAGGTGTTTTACATGCTGCTGTGCAATTAAACCTCCTGGACAACTGCTCAGTGGAGTTCTCTGGGAAAGCTGTGCAGAACTACGTCACTTGGAGGGTTTGTTAACTGAGGGGTTTTGGTTTTTTTTTGTTTTTTATCTTGCTGCACTGCTGTAATTTCTGCCCTTCATCACCCCAAGTACGTGTCCATCGTATCTGCCCCTCTTTGCCAGCAAAGGTTTAACAAGCACAATGATGGGATTCTGGTGGCAATGACTTTGCTCTGCCACTTGTGTGGAGAAGAGGAAGGTAAAATGTGGCCATGTAACTGTGTAGTGCCCTTCACTAGTGCAGAAAAAAAAAATAGTACAATGCTAACATACCTTGGTGCTGGTGTTCCTCTGAGTACACTGAACAGTGTTGTGCATGCACTGTTCACTCTTTGCCATAGCTGTGCAGATCTAGCAGGTACTCTCCCGCAGCCCTGAAGCAATCTTTGATCTCAGGCCCCAGTTTAACTTGCCTTTTCTGCCTTCACAGGGCTCCATTAAATGAGACACTGGTGATAACTCTCAACATTACACACTCATCAAAACACAGCACTATTGTGGAACTGCCTGATGAAGTAAGTGACAGAACAGACTTCTGACCTTATGCAGAAGCCAACTACTAGTGTGGTGCCACTTTCCTCTTTCTTCTCTCCACTTCACCTTGCAGGTACAGTTGCCTGCGGGTCACACTAAAGCAGACTTCCAAGTGAAAGCAGATGATGTTGGACAAGTAACAGTTTATCTTTATACCATTAATTCCAACTTAACTGGGTGAGAAACTGCTTTTTAGTTCTATTTACTATCCTACAGCTTCCTAAATTTTCAGTTAACTATTCCCTTCTTATAGTTAAATAGTTAATGGGACGTGGGTGGTACGTAGCTGAGAAGATGTGATGACCCTCCAGCAATCCCCAAGGTATTCAGATAAATACAGGGTATGGAAGCAGAGTGATAGTCTTGGGATCTTAGATTTCATTACATGACTGTGAGTTCTCATGGCTCCTTAGTCTGGTTTTAATAACCCCTCCCGAACATATCAAAACTACATGCCAGCTTTTCTGATCCAGGAAGCACTTGGCTGTGAAGGTCCAGTGGGATACTACTCTTACTGTGCAGAACTTGTTCTGGGGTGCTGATAGCCTGGTGCAGCTCCGCACCCACGTCTCTACCATGAGAGATGGGTGTCTTGCTTTCTAGTTAGGGAAGCCCTCTTTTCACAGATGCCGATCTTCCCTAATAGGGGAACAGCCTAGCAAGATGGAGAAAGCTGCATTGTATTTGCTTGTTGCCCAAATGCTACAGAGCAACAGGATACTCCTGTTTTACTTCCTCATTTCACTTCTGCTTTTAAGACTCAAAACAAACGCGGAGGGAGGCATATGAAACGCTCAACAGGACAGGCATGACCATGAGGCTGTGCTGGCAGAGCGTGAAAAGTGAAACTCTGCTTTTGCGTAGCAGACCTCGTGCTAAGAGAGTGGAAGCCATAGGCACAAGATGACCTTTTTGAAGATTTCTAGGGTAAAAGAATAAAAAGGAAATAATGAGGCAAAAAGGAAAGGGTAGGCTGAGGGTGGGAGTGGGAGGTATCCTAAACATGACAAGGACACTAAAAACAAAAAAAAAAAAGGGGGAGCAATTCAACTGAAACCAGCTCTGAATTCTTATTGTCTTGTCTCAACACCTGGACCCTGTTTTCTCTCTCAAAGCAGAACAAGGCAAAATCTCCTGAAAAAAGTGTGAACAGACAAATTAACTAATTCTGTTTGCATTAACCGTCAGACCTAGGATTCAATTTCAAGTGATTCATAGCATCATAGTGAGATACGCTGATGAGGTGATTGGCTGGATCTATTTCCTCGCCTGGTCTATCTCCTTTTACCCTCAACTCTTTGAGAACTGGCGACGAAAAAGGTAAAGAGACTTGAGATCTGTTTGCAACTCACTTAAGCACTTCTGCAAACCACGTTCCTAGCCTCAGTTACATCTGTCTTGGTTACTGTGAATTATGCAGGGGAAGACTGGGGCAAAAAGTAAGGCGAAGGTGGGGCCTGAATAAATGCAGCCCCAGTGAGCTTTTCTGCATGCAGGTCAGAGGGATCCAGTGCACCCTACAGACACCCAATCCTAAGGTTTGGCACCCAGAACTAATTTGTGATAGAGGAGTCACATTGCAAATCATCCAGCTAAGCTGCTTGGAGTGACTGCCTTCAAAGATTGCTTACCTTGTGAGCTGCTTACCAGACCTCTCCTTGTAGTGTAATCATTAGCCCAGCTCCCCTTAAACGTAGTAACTGTAAGTAGAAATATGAATATGTGTGAAAACTAAAGCATTTGTTTTAGCAAAGATGTGCTATTGCTTCTCTGGATTGGGGCTGGAATGGTTTTATCAGACCAGCTGAGCTCACAGCGGGGTGAAGTTAAACAGCAGGGACGCAGCCTTGTCCGTGGGAGCTGATCTGAGTCCCAGTGTGGGGGATGTTTCACCTTGCTTCCTGCTGCACTCACAGCATCGTGCTGTCACAATGCCTGCAGCTGTGGCTTACATCAAAAATTGCCTATAGATCAGTACATTCTAGGGTGAAGCTGTCCCTGGAACTGTCTAATACTCTGATGCATGTTTCTCATGTTGGTTTTTTTTTGTTTTTTCCCCTTTTCTCTAGTGTTGTTGGACTAAGCTTTGACTTTTTAGCATTAAACCTTACCGGCTTTATAGCATACAGCGTGTTTAATATTGGACTCTTCTGGATTCCCTTGATTAAGGTAAGCATGGTTATCTCTTAATACTTGGGGGCTGGTATCTACAGAAGGGAGTTAAGGCATTTGGCTGGCTTTGGTTTCTCTTACGTTTAGGAGGAATTCTTAGTCAGTTATCCCAGCGGGGTGAACCCTGTGGCTATCAATGATGTTTTCTTCAGCGTCCACGCGGTAGCTCTGACCCTCTTCACCATCATTCAGTGCTGCATCTACGAGGTGAGTCCCAGCACCAGGCAGAGCTCCCTCTGCCGAACGCCTCGCCACTCACCATCCGCTCCTCGGGCTCCAGAGTCCTCTTCATGGCACTTTCGTTGGCCTTTCTGGAAGTCAGGGTTCACAATACAGTTGCCTTTATCTTTCCTGAGCTAGTAGCAACTCCGGGAGACTATTTCAGCCTCATGGATGTTCTGAGCTTATAAGTAAATTCCCTAAGGACTCAAAATAACTAAGGACTCAAAATAACTAAGGCAAAGAGCCACGTTCATAAAGTTCCCAAACAGATCTCCAGCCAAAACATAGATTACAGCTCTGCGCAGCACAGATGCTGGTAGTGCTTTGCTGTTTCCTCACTACTTGGAGCATTCCTCAAGCTAGGGCAGGTCCCCAAAAATTCCCCACAAGTCAAAGTTTCAGCTTTTTTCAACCTCTTATCTTCTAAAACAGCTGCAAAGGCCTTTTTATAATTCCCACCTATTCAGGTGAGACTGATTGTTATAATCAGGTGGTTCTTTATTTAATTCCCATTATAAAAGCTTCTGATCTGAACAGCCAATTTTCTCTAGGTGGTAACTCTTTGTGTCTTGGGGTGCTTCCTTTGGTGATGCTAAACCTAGAACTGTCAGCCTGCTTGTCACCACTGCTAGATGCAATACCTTTAATCTTACACCATAATGGTATTAGCAGCCTTTTGCATACATAGAAGTGTTTGATATCATCAGACTAACTCAGGAGATTGTTGACAGCTGTGGCACTGATAACAGGCGTCAGAAATACTCAAGAATACTGCCACAAAATTGTTTCCCACTTGCTCATGGACAATAGTCCGTATTGCTGTTGAATATTGCGCATCACCTCTTGCAAACTTGCAGCTAGTTGCTGTAACAGTCATTTAATCTTAAAATTCCCTTGTGGTATGAGCCAAACTGGTACAACAACAGGTTTGGACTGTAACCTTGCATGGTCTTGAGCATATTCTGTATCTTACAGGGTGTCTGGGGACGTATGACCGAGGTCACTCTAAGTGTATCTGTGTTTCTGTTTCAGAGAGCAGGTCAGAAAGTATCCAAAGTTGTGGTTGGACTACTGGCACTTGCATGGATCTTCACATTTACAACACTGTTTCTTGCTGCAGCTGAGGAAATGACATGGCTACAGTTTTTATTTTGCTTCTCTTACATTAAGCTAGCAGTCACACTGATTAAGTATTTTCCACAGGTAAATCTGAACTTTTCTGCTTTTATACTATATTCCTGTCACCCTAAGCCTGTAGTGTATGCTTTTGAAGGTCTGACTAGACTAAACCTGCAATGATGATTTATTAGGTCTCTTAGTGACAAACCCAGCATAGTTATACAGAAGGCTGCTTAAATGTTGGTCTCAGAAAGCGCTTGTACAGGACACGCTGACTGGCTTCTTGTTACGCTCTCAGGCATACATGAACTTCCGTCGGAAGAGCACTGAGGGATGGAGTATTGGAAACGTATTACTAGACTTCACTGGTGGAAGCTTCAGCCTTCTCCAGATGTTTTTGCAGTCCTATAACAACGGTGAGGCTGGAACTGAGGTGGTGGGGCCTTTCTTAATGGGCTGGGAGAATCCTGCTACAAAGCAGATTAAACCTGTAGGTTATCGGGGGAGAATGTTTGTGCTGTAGCATGGGTAGCTGTTCTTGTACTAAGAATAAGGAGTCTGATCGTATTCCTTCATGACAGAAGATGAAGTAGCTATTCTGAAGAACCCCCCGGAACAGTTATTAGCTAGCTTTGTCTAAAATGTACACTACAGCCAGCCTTAAGGTGTGTCTGAGCAGTTCATGAACTTCTCTAATGTGTGTGGCAGGACCTTGTAGTCTTGAGACAAGACTGCACTTGAAGAGTTAATATTAAATGTCTAACTTTGTGTTTGACAGATGAGTGGAAGTTAATCTTTGGAGATCCAACCAAGTTTGGCCTGGGTGTCTTCTCCATCATCTTTGATATTGTTTTCATGGTCCAGCACTACTGCCTTTATAGGAGACGGGGGTACGAACCTTGTGAATAACATCACTTGTGAAGACAAAAACTTGAAATTGAACTTGCCCCCACCCTGGCTGAGGGTTTTTCAATACGCCTGCTGCCAGTTACCAGAAATACTGATTCTCACCTCTGTTTCTATTTCCATCCACTCTGGTCTGGAATACAAGCTGCTGCCTCACCAAATGCTGATTGCCAGATGCCTTAAAGGACAGCAAGCTCTCTAGCCACCACTTGCACATGGAAGACTCTCACCTGTTGAAGCTGCAAAGACTGCTTAGTGTGAGCTATCCAGGCAACATGTGGTTCTTTTAACTAACAGGGAAGAGAAAGACCAGAGTGATGTCTTTCTGATTAGAAGCAAAGCACAAAGAGCAGAGTTCTGGCTTCCAAAAATCTGAGGTGATGTTTAAGCAACCACTTACTCTCTTACTGTAATGACTGAAGAATGTCTGTGGATCTAAGCGCTGCTGCTGACTCCTCACAAACAGGTCACAGTAGAACACCACTCGGGTTGAGTGTTAACAGCTGTAGTGGTACGTAAAAGAATAACAAGGCTGGTAGCAAATACACAACTATTAGAACCTGAACTCTTTATTAAAAAAAGATGAGAAGCAGAAACTGTATTCTTATTTCATTGAAGGTCCTTTCAAAGCTGCCGAGACAAGTGCTCAGGTTTATCTGAATGTTTCTAGTACACTAACTTCATTTTGCTCAGGTCTGCTGACGTGCCTTGGATCCTAAATGGTGGACGGTAAAGATTAAAGATCTATCAAAGAGATTATTTCTAAGCAGATCATGTCAATTAACAGCACCATGATTAAAGTTGAATCATGTTTTTGTTCCTGGGCAAGGTAGAAACAGAGTAACCCAAGACCTTAAGGTAAGCATTGTACCCTTTACAAGAATGAGAAGGGAATCCATCCGTTTTCACGGTGTAGGTGTCAGCCTACGGAAACCTAGAACTCCTCCTTCCCCCTGCTACTGCCCAGGTGAGGTCCGGCAGCTCACTAACGCTGCACATACCCACCAGTGAAATGAGACCTTACAAACCTCTGACTGCACTGTGATTAATCCACCATCCACCCTGAGCCAGAACAGGTGTCAGCTGGAGGCGCGCCAGGGATGTGGCCTTCTTAAGCGTAAGGAGAAACAGCTCAGGAAATCCAACTTTGCTTTATTGTGTGTAAAATCAAGTGAAATAGCAGTACAAATAGCAGTGTATCTTTATAGTAACAAAAATAACTTCAACTTGAAAGCCTTAAAATTTACCACTGAATTCTTAAGTTACAAAATTCAAAAGCAGTATTGTAGTAATTCCATAGATATAAAAATGGTAAATAGGCATCCGCTGGTGCGTACAGAACAGTCTGAGATGCGTTAATCACAACATACATACATGGCACAGCAGTAATGTACTGAATAAGTTAGTCTGCCACCTCCTCGTGTTCTATTTACAACAGCTTACCTGAAGTCTGCTTAAGGAAAGTACAGATATGTATAAATCAACTGAAGGGGATTAAAAACTCCAGTTTTTGGATAATTGCAAAGCTAGCTGGTTAACAAACCACTAGGATGTTAGATAATTAACTTAGTGTTGCAGGAAGAATCTTAAATCCTGTGACATGTTGATTGAAACAACTTAGTATCTTACCAGAAGTTTAAATTTGGTCAGGAGGCACTTTTGGAAGTAACTGGATTGTCCATCCCTTCCATCCAATAAATCAGTGATTTAACCAAAGCCTTCTAGAAGACAGACCAAAATCCACCCCTCCCATTTCAAGTCTGATAGAAGTGGGATGAAGAACTGAAGACTCTGCAACCACGAGCAGCTCCTCTGGTAAGTTCTGCCAAGTGTTTTTGCTTTCCTGCTCCATATTCCTTTCATTTAAACTCTGATCATTTGATGTTACAAATCACTTGGGAAAAAGCAGAACTAAGCTTTTACTCTGATGGTGAAGCTGAGCTGTAGTCTCTAGCTTCTAGCACACTTTGCAGGTATTAATCTAACACTTGTGTTACTTATTTCTTGTCTGAAGAGGCTGCTCTGCACAGGGAATCTTTGCAGTAATCCGTAATGCCCCGAACCCTTCAGCATGGTCTAGCTAGCACACCGTGGGGGATTAGTGCAGTGCCGCTCCCCACAGCAGCGTGCAACTCATCATTCTGGCACTTTAATTGGATAGCCTGGAAGGACAGGACAGCTCACTTCTAAAAGCTTAAGCACAGCAAACCTAAGCAGGTTTGCTTATCTGCCTTATCTGCCATAGCAGAAGCCACACTTCTTAAAAGAGGATGGTTTTGTGCTACAACAGAATCCTGTCAGAGTTAAGGCTTTTCTAGTTGCTTCCTTAGGTAAGTAGGGTTTGTCCTGTCCTCCTGAAAGCCATGACCACAACAAAGTCTTACCATGGACCAGCAGGGAAGACTTTAGAGAAGCACTCTGCTGAGGGGAGTAGTTTTACTACTGCCAGTTACACCAGAGAAAGGAGGAAAAAAAAAAAAAAATAGTGTTTACCACAGTTAGGGATGTGCCCTCCTTCCAGACAACTTGTTCAGGTCTAGAACTTGCTCCCTTGCTTGATATCAGTCTATTTATCTCCCTCCCTAA
This sequence comes from Tetrax tetrax, assembly GCA_009806455.1. Taxonomy (NCBI): domain Eukaryota; kingdom Metazoa; phylum Chordata; class Aves; order Otidiformes; family Otididae; genus Tetrax; species Tetrax tetrax. The sequence goes on along the minus strand of WHYT01013818.1, from coordinate 91,200 downwards.
CCCTTCCCCAACTTGATTGATTAGGACATCATGGATTGTTGCACAGCCTTCTGCAGAGATTGCCTGGTCACCAGCAGCCGTACCACTTCTTCGTTCCTTTTCGTCAGCCTCTTCCTAGCTTGGTCGTGGGTCACCATTGTCATATCCCAGCCGTTCACCTGGGGCGGGGGGGGGGACAAACCATGAAGTGAGGCAGGGGCACAGACTCACAGGTGTCCTGTAACAGTTTTAGCAGAACTCTGCAGTAGATAAGCTTATGCCACAGCTCACTTTGTTATAAGCCTGTTGTGGTTTAGCCCTGGTTACCATGCAGTTACTTACTCTCCCTCTGCGGTGGGACAGGGGAGAGAACTGGACAGAAAAGAGAACTTGTGATGGAGATAGAGACAGTTTACTAGAATAGCAAAGGAAAATGACAGTAACAACAAAATGTAAGGATACTAAAATATACAAAGTGAATGATGCACAGTTTCTCACCACCAGCTGGTACAGCCCGTCCCGAGCAGCAATCACAGAAACAAAACCAAGCAAAGGAGCAAGAGAGAAAGATACCCCCCAGCCCCAGCCAACCCCCACTTCTACACTGAGGATGATGTTTATGGTGTGGAGTACTTTCTTTGGACAGTGTGGGTCAACTACTCTGGCTATATCCCTCCCATCTTCCTGCACCTGCACATTAGTGAGACCTGGAAAGCTGGACAGTGTCCTTGGTCTCATCAGCAACAACTCACAACAGCAGTGTGTTTATCACCATTCTTCACACACGAAATCCAAAACACAGCAGCTACTGAGAGGAAAATTAATTCCATCCCAGATGAAACCAGGACAAAGCCCCACAAACTGTCCTTGAAAGTGCCCAGAAGACAGCGTCTCTCCCAGCAGAAACTTCTCTGCAGCGTGCACCTAGCAGTACACGGCTTGGCTTGGTCCTTACCTGCATGATCTTATCTCCAATCTGAAGTCCCGCAACTTCTGCTGGGCCTCCTTCTGTCACCCTTGTTACATAAATACCCTAGAAGGGAAAACAAAATAAGTGTTCATTGACTAAATATGGCAGCATTAAATACACAAAGGCCATTCAATGTAAAAATACTTTGCAGTAAATTACAGGATTCTAGTTAAAAAGAGGTTTGTGCAATGTTGGAAAGTAGAAGAGGCAGAGAGCTAACTGAAACAAGCTTAGCTTACAAACACTAACATGGCAGCAGAGTATCCTCAGCAGTCAGCTATGTGAGAGGACAGAATACAGACGCGAGTCGGATAAGCTCAGCCTTTTGCAGGGAGTTGCTACAGAAAACAAAGAGCGTCTGACCTTGTCAGTCTTGTCTTCAGAGAAAGGATTCTGAGTGGGATCCTGATCAATGCCACCTCCAATGCTGAATCCCAGAATCAAATTGTCACCTTGACGGAGCTTATGTATTTCGATTCTTTGCTGAAAAGAGAAAAAGATAAAAGAGCCGAGTATTGCAATCGCTGGAAGAACTGCTAAGTGTGTTTCAGACACAGATACTTAAGACCCAGTCAGACTGTCTCTCACAGAGACAGTAAACCCCAGGTAAGTCTACTGCAGCAGGCTGCATCACAGCGTCGTTAGAGCACGAGCCATCTGTCAAAGCTGCACATATTGCAGGCAGACAGCTCCAGCACCCCCTGGCAGCACAGAACTATCACATGGCCCTTGCTGGCTGTCAGTCACGCAACCTTGGTGTTGACAGCAACCGGCTCTGAGCTGCTCTCAGCCCTGCCGCAAGGCAGCGGGGCAGGAAGCCATCGGCAGGATTTGCCACGGTACAGCCAAGCTCCTTAAGTACTCAGCACTTTACCGCTTGCCCAGAGATACAAAGGGAAAAACACTGAAAGCAGAGCAGGTCTCTTCAAACATGAGTCAAGCCTTGCTAACTAGCAGTCACTCATAGCTCGACTCGTCCTGCCCTTTATCCACATGCCTTGTGTTCCTGCCCAGCCCTGTCAGGGGAGATAACAGCCTATTATTAGGACAGTCCTTTAAGATAAGTTATCAACACACTTTTATAATCCAGGGGCAGGTTCCTCGCTGCCTGATGAACGCGGGCATCTGACAAGCTTTGCACATTACCCGAGTACTGTATAAATGCCAGCTTGTGCAATTCTTGAGCCAAGATAAAAAGCCACAGTCTGGACCGAAACAAGAAGCGCTCAAAAGGTTCTTCAGCCCGATCTGCTTGGAGGTGTCCCTGCTCGCGGCACGGGGGTGGCCTAGATGGCTTTTAAAGGTCCCTTCCAACCCAAACCGTTCTTATTCTCCCCGAGCGGCCCTGTCAGACAGCCAGCTCGGGCTCGCCCCAGCCCGCCCGGCCGGCACTGCCTCAGGGCCGCCGGACCGACACAGCTGGGAGCGGACTGCAGCCGGGTTAACGCTCACCGCACGCCTACGTTTTACCGTTTTAACTCCCGGAAGAAACGAAACCCTCGCTTGCACTGTTGGTTAAAGCAGTCGGTGTCCTCTCACAGCTCTGCTCCTCCGGCCCCACCCAGGCTCAGCAGGTCCCGCAGCAGCGGGCCCGCCCGCCGCATCGCCCCGGGAGCGGCCCAGAGGACCGGGCGCTCCGGGAGGCGCTGGGTACAACGGCGAGCGCCGGGCTCCGCCGGGCTCCGGTGGCCGCTGCTTCTTTCCGAAGGCGCGGCGGGGGCAGGGCTGTTCCCTCCGCCCGGCGGGGCCGCTCCCCGGTTCTCCCAACCCGCAGCACAGAGGCGTCTGTGCGAGGCTCCGGTGCCCGGCGGGAGGGCACCCACAGCCCCCACGGTGGAGCAGCCGCCGCCTGGGCGGCAACCGGAGCCGGCGGCGCTGCCACCCTCCGCCCTTCGCTCCTTCCGCGGCCTCCGGGCCACCTCCGCCCGCTGACAGCCCGCGGGGCGCTACCGGCACCCCCGCCCCTCTCATCGGCCCCCGGCGCGGAGCCCCCGGCCCGTCCCCGTCTCACCACCACGGCGGTGACCGGCTGCCCCGGCACGTACGACATCGCCCCGCCGCCGCCGCCGCCGCCCGAACAAAAGCGCCTGGCCCGCTCCCGCCCCGCCGCCGCCGCCAACCAATCGGGTGCCGCCTCGCCCGCCGCGCAGGCGCATGCGCCGGAAGCCAGGCAGCTTTCCCGGCGGCCCCGGCTCCAAGATGGCTGACGGGAGGTTCCGGCCGTGGCGGTAGGTCGGGCCCCGCCGGTCGGCCCGCGGCGACGGGCGGTGCGCGGTGTCCCCTGGCAGGCTGCGAGGCGTGACCGGTCCCAGGGCCCCGCGGAGCTGTGCGCCGCCGTGGATGAGAGGTAGGGGCCGGGGGGAAGGCGGGCGGGGCCTTGGCGCGCCAGGTCGCGGTCGGTGCGGCGGGCCCGGCTGTCGGCGGGGCTGCGCGCCGCACAGCGCGTGTGTGTGTGTCCGTGTCCGTGTCCCCTGTCCCGCAGTCTCGTCGCGAAGGAGCAGGTCGCCGAGCCCGGCCGGGAGCCATGGCCGCCGTGGTGGCCAAGCGCGAGGGCCCGCAGTTCATCAGCGAGGCGGCGGTGCGGGGGAACGCCGCCATCCTGGACTACTGCAGGACGTCGGTCTCGGCCCTGTCGGGCGCCACGGCGGGGATCCTCGGCCTGACCGGCCTGCACGGCTTCATCTTCTACTTCCTGGCTTCCGTCCTCCTCTCCGTGCTCCTGGTGTTGAAAGCCGGGCGGCGGTGGAACAAGTACTTTAAATCCCGAAGGCCGCTTTTCACGGGGGGGCTTATAGGAGGGCTCTTCACGTACGTCCTGTTCTGGACTTTCCTGTACGGCATGGTTCACGTCTACTGAACCAGCCCGGAGCCACGCCAGCCGCGGTGGTTTTTAACGAAGCGGGAGGACTGTTGCCAAAAGTCATCCACACAACTAGGCCAGCTGACCTTCGAAACCGTTGTCCATCGCTTGTCTTGTTAATACTGTCGGTAAATTATGCCCAAGTACAAATGACGCGGTAGTACTGTTCTAATTAAACTGAATGTGAAACGCCGCTTGGGTGCCTCCCTTGAATATCTGTTTGATGATAACGTCTGTCCCTAACTGCAGGCACAGCCACAGGTTTTGGTTAACGTGGTCCCTCGTATCCTGTCCGTTTTGGGTGACACACCAATGACAATCCCTTCCCATTTGCTGCCTGTCCCTACCCACAAATACTGATGAAAGCAGTGTGCAGCGCGGCACTCTTAAAAATAATCACTGACACAAGGAAATACTGCACAGTAGCATGTAATTCAGTATGTGTGAAGGCTTGGTACAGAAATGTGTTTGAGTTTTTGAGCGGTTGTGCAAGCGTTCCCTTCCCCAGTTGCTCTGTGTACGCTCTCAATAAACGCCCTTGTCACAGCTGCTCTTCGCTGGCGCCCACAGAAGTCACTAAGCAGCGCTCTCGCGCGTCACGCGCTTTGCTCTGTTCCAGCACAGTTGTGTCCTGTGGCGGATGGGCAGTGAAGTGCAGTGTCCTGCAGCCTGGCAGCTCAGGCTGTACCGAGCACACGTGGAAGCCCGCTGGCGTTTTCTGTAACTGAACAGCACCCTGTTGTGGTTCTGTGTGTCCCTGGCAGGAAGGGAAAGGAAAATCCGATCACTCGCCGTACAGGTAATATCTTTGCTACAGACCTGCTTGTGCAAGCACGGTGTTGGGAGACTTTCATTTGAACGTAGCAATGAAACTCCTGTGTGAGTGGGTTTTGTCGTGTATTTTCTTCTAGAACCCACACTGCTCTGTCACACCAAGATATTCCCCTTTTCTGCTGTACAAAGACTTGACAACATAATGTTTTGTATTTAAAGATATTTTACAGAAAAGTCAACTTCTGGGGAAGTGCAGGGTTATACAAAAGGTGGATTTCATCCCATAAACGTTGTTTCAGTGGTGGTTCTTGTAGGGGAAAAAGACGACCGAGGTTTGAATTCCCTCAGTAGCAAACGTACGCGAGCACTTGCTGCCCACTCATGGGTACGTTTTGGACACCTGTACTATTCCAATACTTCCTGAACTCTTAACTGGATTTCTTAGCACGTGTGCATCATAGAGAGAAGGTGAGGTGTGCAGCCTAAAGAACACACTGTAAAAAAGTCTCAGAGAACATTCCCCTAAAGTGATAAATTTTATTGCTGTATGTTAAATAAAAGAAGAAAAACAAAATCAGACTCAAAGAAACAAGCTCCTGAGAAGGAATCAACAGCAATGTTGTTAAAGAGATGGTATAAAGAAGGGAACCACTCTAGGGAGTTTTGGGGGCCTGAAGACTTAAATTCAGGAAATGGCTTTGGTCATCTAACAAGAGGATCTTGTTTTGTCAAGTTAAAGATTGGTTTCAGTAGAGCACGGTCAGCTTTACGTGTTACCATGAGTACTTGGTCTCCATGCCTTGTGCCTTGGCCTGATGTCACACGTGGGGCTCACCACGTGTTCACCATCTAGAAATTCCTCAGATAGAACTGAGCTCTGACAAAAGCCTGTGCTGTTTTACTGGCACGTCAGTTACACACGCGTTAACTCACGTTTGCCTAGAGGAGAGACTTCTGGCACGAAGAGACGAGGCTTTGGATGCGCTTAGAGCATCAGAGGGACACAGCTTATCCTAAATTATTTTAAGTAAGTCCACTGTTTCATTCTATTTTCTAGCTAAATGTTTGACTTGCACCTGAACAGAAGCAGAGAGAGGGGGACAGACTGGGTGGGGTTTGCTATCCGTGACTGGACTGAGTTTGCCACTGCTGACAAAGGTGAGTTTTAATTCGGAATCAGCCTGTACCTCAGATAACCACCTCAGGGAAGTTAAAGCGCAGGGAAGCACACCTTGCCTTTCCATTTGTGTGTGACGTCCACTCACAGCAGCTCTGTAACGCCCCCCTCTCTCCAGCTCTCCTCGCAGTACTAAGGATGCCACAGCAGGAGGGCTTTAAATCCTGACATGCAGAGACTGCACAGAAACACTTCATCTTTATTACAGTATCCAGCCACAGTGTGGAAGCTTTAAATGAGGCAGGAATATTTATTCACCTACTGTCTTCAGGAGCTGGCGAGTTCGTCCCTGTCAGCTCAAGCAAAAGCAAACTTTAAACGTAATAAGCACTTTTCTCTTCTGAGATGAGTTACATCCCCACATGAGCATATATTCACAAAATGGGCAGCAATGAGATTTATCTCTCTATCGAGAGAAGCACTCAGTTCCTGGAAGTTACCAGAGGGCTGAAATAGTGGGCGTCTGTCTTCTACATTTTCCTTCTGTTGGTCTATTTGGAAGAATCTGGCAAAGTCTGTTTCACCTGACAGGGCTCCCCTTTTCAGTCTCCGCAGTACAGTTCAGGGCATTACGGAAAACAGCAGAAGCATGAAGTCCCCCACATCCAGATCTCTCCCCACCATGAGCAATCGGTAAGTGATGCAGAAAGGACAATCCCAAGCAAACGAAACCAGGCACTCAACAAAAGAGGAAGAACTCAAGACCCTCTCCGTGCAGACACTCCAGTGCCACGTTGTTTTCCAGTGTGCTAACCTCTTTTCCCCCCACCGTGAACCCCAAAAACCACCTGTCCCTGCCCTGCTTCACAATACTCTGCGCGCTGTTACCTGTTCCATGCTCTGAAATGTCGGTACAGACGGAGGCGGTGGGTAGCGGGTGAGGTAGGCGAGACCCAGCCACGGCTGAACGGATTCTCCGTTCAGAGCTGCGGCAGGACGCTCTCCTGCTGTTCCTGAGACGGGCAGAGCACCTTGTTGCGGCTCCTGCGCAGGCTTTTCCTGGAGGAGCACCGTTTCTAGCCCTAACGGTTCCACACACCCCGCAATAAGTAACTGCCCCCGCTGTGGCACAGGCCCCGGCAGCACGAGCGTTGGGAGGTAACAAGCCCCTTTCCCCCGGGCTCTGAGCTGCTGCACTTCATTGCGCTTCCTGACAGAGCAGTCCTGCTGCTTCACAGCTCATCTTGCATGGAACACAAGCCAGAGTCGGAAGCCGTGGCCGTAAGCCAGCGGAGCAGGAGACAGGTTGGATCTCAGCCTCAGCCCTCCTCGAAGCGCCAGGGGTGTTCCACATCGCGGCTCTTTCGCACGTGGAAGCAAAGCACAGCCACAGGATAACGCTGGCTATTGATGTAGGAATAGATACAAAAACATTTGTTTGGTGCCTTTTTTTTCCTTTTACAAAATCCTTTTAGAAATCCACAGTGACGACACACAGTTGCAAGCTCAGGATACCAGAGAACATCTCAGGGAAGGAAGCGCGTTCTTCAAAGGACTTTTTTTCCCCTGGGAATCCCAATAATAGAGAGTAGATCTGATCTGGGATATATCTGCCTCCCAGTCCTGGTGTGACTTCACACCTGCGTGGTTTTCCTGGAACATGAGTCCAGCTGGCAGAGCCATCGCTGTGCCTAAAGCCCACCGAGCTGGTCAGGGCTCTGATTCCCATTCAGCGCAGGGCCAGATAACGATTTCCTGGAACTGGACCTGAGGAAACAAGCAAAGGTGGCAAAGGCAGCGAGCAGGCTATTTCTGATTCAGGAGGCAACGCGGGCAAGATGTTCCCAGCCAGGCCTGTCACACCCTACCACAAAAGCCATCATCCTCTGAACAGATAAAGCCGCAGTTCTCGTTTCATGAGGCTCTTGGCACCCTTGGAGCTGCCTCAGTTCCCCCCGCAGTCATTATGGACCGACAGCGCAAGGCCATTTATAGTCCAGCCATGAGACAGCAGCTTCCTCGCTCCCCAGCTAACTGCAGCGATGAATTACGGAGGGAGGGAGGAACTTGGCTGAACTCATTTGAAGGAATACAATTTCCTGGAATTTGCCTTTGTTTGCCATTAATGTTTACATGTTCCCATATCTCCTCCCATTTCTATTAGTCACAACAATAAAGCCATCACATTTAAACACAAAAGCCAAGCCCACTTACTTTACTTCCTCATACTTTTTGCCTCGATAAAAGTTGCTCTTTTTAATCAGATAGAGCAGCACCAGGTCACAAAAGAAAGCTCCCTGCAAACAGAAAGAACTTGTGGTTTATCTTTAGAATAGAAGAGGAAATGTTCTGATCTAATTAGCAATAAGCATTAAAGAAGAATAACTTGCAGGAGCTGTATTTTCCTTCATACTCTGTAATCTTAGGGCTATTTAGACTACGAGGTACATTAACAAATGCCTTTAAGACAGGACACGGGCACACACCTGACAGAGCAGCAAACACTTCACTGGAGAGGAAATAAACCAACTGTCCCATTTTATCCCCGTAACGGCCGCGTGAAGGATCTGGGTCCCAATAGGTTCTGTTAAGAAAACACATTCACTTACCGCTCCCATGAGAGCGAGCCCCGATCCGATATTGATAATGGTGGGAATGATGTTAAACTTCCCTGCCTGAAAGAAAAAGGTCATGAAGTACTCGGTGAGAGAAGAGCCCAAGAAACAAACGTCGGGGTGTGGTATGACACAGGGGAAGCTGCTAGTGCCTGCGGGTGCGTTTTGTTAGCAGCAGGCACAACCACAGATTTGCAGTGAATGATCCTGGAGGCTAAGGGTCGTGTGTGTCTCAGACCCAACTGTCCATGGCTGCATTTCTGAGCTTGCGTCAGCCCTGGATTAGGCTTTCTTTTTTCTGCAGTGCACATGCAGGAAAAATAAGTCTCTGGGCTGTATTTACTTCTGTTGAACTTTACATGAGCCTGGTTTTAGGCACAAGAGACGTGGACTCATCCGCACTGCAGGTCATCTCTTTTCTCACCTAGGGTTAGCTCCACGGGGATGAATGGCAAGAGCCCTTTCCTACGACAAGCCAGAGAGGCTGTTCTCATCCCAGAGCTGCCTTTCTACTGAGAGCTATCTCCCCGCTTCTTCCTCTCCATGCTCAGAAATATTCTGGCCTGGGAGCTCACCTTGCCATTCACCATCACATCAAAGCGGATTCCATACGCTTTAATGAGCGTCCGGTAGTCGACCCCCTCCGCATCCCGGTAATACTTGGCAAACCTGGAATACAACAATGCTGATTTTAACTCCATCATCTGCCCGCCCCCCACAAGAAACATTGAACACCTGGAAACATTCCAGGCCAGGTTGGCCGGGGCTCTGAGCAACCTGATCTGGTTGGAGATGTCCCTGCTCCTTGCGGGGGGGTTGGACTGGGTGGGTTTTGAAGGTCCCTTCCCACCCAAACCATTCTGTGATTCTGTAAGAACCCATCTGAATCCACCTATCTCTTTAAGCAGATCTATTCCCTACCAAAACCAGCTTTAGCTCGCCGTGAGCATGACTCCCTCCCTCCCCTCCTCTGCAAAGCAGTGCGTTTGGCTGGGGCGGTGCCCGGCATGATCTGGTACTACTCCACTGCCAACCTCCAACGCCCGCGAGTCAAACCAGCTCAGCCGGACCGCGGTACTGCATCGTTTTCACCTCTTTCTTACCTGAAGTTGTACCCAGAAGAGATGGACTTTTCTGCAAACTTGTTATCCAGCCGGCTAAAAGAATAGTGAGGATTACATTCAGAAGGGGCTTTATCAAGATCACAGTTCCATTCAATCTGAATTCCTATCACACCACCCTTAACAAAAGAGAGAGACAGTGTGAGTTTTTTAAGCTTAGTTCAATTAATGTGTCTTCAAATTTGTCAGATCCTTGGGCAAGTTTTTCCCAGGGACAAGAACAGCTGCTTTTCTGGTCACAAACGCAAGCACGCACACTTCTGGACGAGCTAAGTTCATGCTTATGACATTAACCACATCGCTCTACACACAACCCTAGCTTTCCCTGTGCTGGTGTCCTAGGAGGAGGTTTCTCCTAGGCAGGCACTCCTACCTCCAAGGCCATTTCCTGGAAGTCGCTCCCAGCCCACCGGACGATGCTCCCCAGGAGGAAGATGGGGCAGTAGGGATGCTCCGTGCTGTAGCGGCAGCTCTTCAGGTAGGACTCATTGTCGGTTGCCAGCACATTCATCCTGTGTGTAGGGAAGAGGGAAAGCCACCTTGTCTCCTTCTGTCCTTGCCCACACAGCCTACGCCACCGAGACTGCAGGGACAAGAGACTCCTCCAGCACCCCTTGTGCACAACAGAAATGTCACCTTGCCACCAGCCTCGTCACCCTGCGAGCCTCTCCACTGCTGGCCCAAGGAAAGCAGTCTGCTCACACAAAAATGGCCTCCAGGCCAGACAGGGACCAGGCTCGCTGAATTTGGGCTCGAGGAAGCACCCACATGGAGCAGGTTGCCAGGGTGCTCCAGGGCCATCTAGTTTTCTCAAGGTAAAAAACCAAACATGCCAGAAATGTCTGGCTGAGCCTGGGAGAACAGCAGGAACACACTCCTTTCTACACTTCCTTCTTTCATTCATATTGGAGCCAGAGGTAGAGCAGCAAACGCAAACAAATATTTTAAATTTGCATTTTCCCAGCTTTGTCCGGGCACTTTCATTTTTATGGAAGAGGAGGAATATCTGGGAGCAGAAGCAGCTCTGCACTGACCATGCCCTGGCTGGCAGACAGATGCAGTTAGGAGCTCTGGTGCACTGCATGCTGTAGGAGCCACCACAGACCCTACCCGGTGAAGGACAGCCTGATCCCAGTTGCTCTCTGAGAAGCTCCAAGCCCTCATTATCTCCTTGTTCCCACACAGCCTGAAGCCAAAGGCCTCCCCTGTGCTTTAGAAGAGAGACTCTCTGCCTCCCTGCCCCAGCCCTCAGGCAGAAGGACAGTGGAGCAAGCAGAGGTTATTGGCTCTGTGATGGGGAGGACGGGGGATCTCCGAGCACCTGCACTTACTTGGAGAACTTAAACTTGGGGAAGCGGATTGAGTTCTTGATGTAAACAGTGAAGTTTTCTGCGTTGGCGAGAAGTGGTTTCCTGGAAGAGAAGGGTTTGTTATCTGGTTTATGCTGGTACCCTGCCCACATGTTTAAACTGGAACTGCCATTTTAGAAACAGCTACATTTCACCCCATGGCGCTAGGCCAGCCATGCTGCTTTCCCCACATGGCCAGCAAGGAGCTGGTGAGGAGCATGCAGGCTGAGGGGAAGGACTGAGAACTGGAAACAGCCCTGGGACAAACCGTGAGCCAAGCAGGGGGGAGCAGAGAGCCAGTCCTGCCAGGGGGCCATGCAGAGCTCCCTCTTGCCCTGGAACAGCCCACGTTCAACAAGTGTCCAAGCAGAGGGAACCCAGAAACCGCTCTGAGTGACACACAAGCCAAGCAACTCAAGCTTGGAAATGGCATAGGACGGCCACATACTTGGGCTTGGATCTTTTCTCCACTGGGCACCAGGCCAGTATCTCACAAGTCCCTCTGATGCTGTCCTTGTCTTTCAAACAACGGCCCGTCTTAACCCCTGCAGCACAGACATCACAGAAAAGGTCACATAGAGCAGCCAGGTCCTCTCCTTCCCTACAGGGCACATGAAAATCAGATGCTTTTTTCACTGCCACTCTGAGCCCCCTGCCCTGCTGTGAAAGGGCCTCTCAGCTGGAACAACCGCTCTCTTGTTGGTTCTCCAAAGCAGCCCCGGTGCTCTGGCCCAGCCACCACAGAGCTGTAAGCAAGGCAGCCATCTTAACAGAAAACTAAAGAAAAGACAGTCCTGGCCGTGCTCTGTCATCAGAGATCCCTGGGGTTGTAACCAGGCTGGTGCCTCTGAAGGAACCTGCCTCTCCCAGACAAAGAGCAGGAGGAGGGACCCTTCCCTTACCATTGCCAGCCACCACCGCTTCCCCTGGCGGGCAGTCCCCGTCCTTGTAACAGAGGGCGTCAGGAACGGTGACACTCTGCAAAGGGGAAGAGGACAGAAGTGAGACCTGTGACAGGAAGAGACTCAGGGGGTAAGAAAGTGCTGCTGATGTGGGGTGAATCCTCACAGGATGGTGAACACTGAAAACGTGCAGCTGACGCGGTAACTGCAGGTCACGTGCAAACAGCTTGACAGTATCACACCACCAGCAACAGCACGGTTCAGCCACAACGTCCTGCTTTTGGGCTCTGCTCCATCTGGAGAGAGACAGGCTGTGGGAAAACCCAGGCATCACCTACCACTCACCAAAACCAAGCAGGAGGCCGCAATACTTCACCTTAAGAGATAACCCGGCCTTTGATTTAAGCCACAAGCTCTCTGAGCTCAAAATGACCCTTGGCTGCACGCCGGGCTAATGCAGCCACTAGAGGACAGCCGCGTCCTGAACAAGCAAGCTGTGATCTCGGCCTGGGCTGCTCATCTGCTTGAGATATGGAAAAGTAATCACTGCTACGTGGAGACAACACTCCCTGCATGGCCACTGTCCTCCCCCAGGCTCCAGCCCATTCTGAACCACGTCTCCACAGAGGATGTTTCAATGTGACACAGAAAGACCTCATGCCTCTAGCCCATAAGGCATGTTCTGGAGGGTACCAGGCACCTTCCCGCGTCCTGAAGGTAAGGAAAGCCTGAATGTTCAGCCCTTCCCAGGATGGGGCTCTTTGAAAGCCTCCTCTACCCGTAACCAGATGGAGTTACTTCAAAGTTGTTTTCCCAGGGCCTTTTCTGACCCTGAGCAATCACTGCTCTGGTCTCATCTCCAGCTGGGCAGATGTCCAACACCTTCCACTAAAGTCAGGAAGACTCTACATGATCAGTGCCTCTGGAAATTAAGACAGCTGAACCTCCCAGGTTTGCAGTAAGCAGTCTGATTTTCCCAACTGAGATACTAAACTACAGAGAAAAAGCGTTCGCCTTTCATCCTTCCTGTGCTCGTTGCTCCCCAGGTGTCCTCTGTCAGTTCTTACCCCGAGACTTGTAGGGATCTGGGGGCCAAGGGGCTCAGTTCTTCCTACCTCAGGACACGTGGCTTGCCTCTGGTTTGGGGTTACAATCAGATTCGTCATGACAAAGAAGACATTTTCACCCTAGAATAAACAGAGTAAGGCAGGAAGAGTTAGAAAATCTGTTCTATGCTTCAAGAATCTGTTACAAGGAAGATGCAGTTCTCTGCAGAACAGTAACACCTCCCTCTCTTTGGGACACAGGTACATTTGTCCTCAGCAGGAGGGACACATCAGTCAGCAGGTCTCTCTCTACCCAGGTCTCTCCACTACAAACCAGCCCACCCAGACCCACCAGGACAGCACAGGACTCTCCCTCCAACGCAAAATGAGAGATTACACAGTAGTCAGCAGGGCAAGTCACTTAATGTGCTGGTAGCAAGCATTCAGATACTCCTAAAAACCCACGTGGGACACGTCTCATGGCCAACCTGAGACATTCAGCAGATGAGCAGCAATCAGCACACAGAGCAGCAAACCTACGTTTGCATTCACAGCCCACAGATGTTGCTGAGTTTCACTGTAAGCCCAGGGTCTAACGCCACTCTGGCTGCTGGAGGCTGATGTATGCTGGGGCAGACGGCAGTGGTGCTGGATTCCACACCGCAGACTGACTGCCCAGTTGCGTTTGGCCTCGTGATGCCATAGCCCAGACACCTGCGTTGCAAGGCCTCCTAATAAGCCAACACGCAGTAACGAGACCACTGAGTCACAGGAGAAATACCTGACAAGTTAAAATACCGGTCGGCGTCACCATTTCATTTCTGGGTGCGCACACCAGCCACCTACTAAGTGTCCCAGGGCTTCCACACAGCTGGAACAAGAGGCAGCGCCAGCACGCTGCCTGGCCTTCCTGCCACACAGCGCACACTGGTCTGAGACCGACAGCTTGCAGCGAGGCTTTGACTAAAAGTGGTGGAGATGCAGAGCGCAGATCCACAGGTCTGAGTAAATGTGGCTGCAGCAGGAGGAAAGTGAAGCCTTATTCTTATGTACAGACAAGTAAATTGTTCAATGTACAGCCTTCTACCCCCTGTCAGCACAGGACCCTGGTTTTCCCCTCACACCTGTCCATGCACGTGGTGGACACCGGCAGGGAAAGCACAAACAGCCCCTGGCAAGCACAGCTGGGCAACTCCCAGCCTGGTGCCGGGCCACATCTGCTGCCACCTTTTCCCCTTAAGCATCAGCTATGTGTTTCACTTTGTCCAAGCCACAGAAGCAGCAAGGCAGGTTTAGCAAGACACATTTCAAGCCACTCTCATCACTCAAATTGTACCTCTCTCCATCTCCCGCTCCCTCTGGGCTGCCCCGTGCGCGCCTGCTCTAGCCCAGGGAAGGAGGCAAGCAGGCACTTTGCTCGGCTGAGCAGTCCCACTGAAGTCCATGGGGCTTCTGCTTGCAAAGTGCTGCTTGACAAGTATCATGGATCTTTGCAAGAGAGACAAGGCTGCTCTGGTATTTGCTGGAAAGACCTAAGAGAAGGCACAGCACTGCCTTCTTGTAGCCCACCTCCTGCTTATTCATAGGAAAGACCTGGGTACATCACTTCAGCCTTTCCACCAGCAATTGCGCTGGAAGATGTCTTTCTAGCTGAACGGCAGAGACAGTATCAGTGGGGCGAGGCCAACCTGCGGAGGGATGACGTAGTCTGCAACATCCCACAGCCTCTCCCCCAGCTCCGAGGTGTTGGTGAAGGCTACCCCTTTCAGCTTGGTGATGACAGAGCTCTGGAGGGATGTGTCTGTATCCTGATAGCCTTTCTTGACAACAAACACCCACCTGCAAAGAACACAGCAGTCAGGGGCGTTAGGAAGAGGGGTCACAGAACAAGTTAGCCAGAGAAGACTTATTCCAAGGCCAAACACAGTTCAAGGGTAAATCAAAATACAGCAATGACAGCAAACCCTCTGCAACTACTACTACAAATTCAGAATAAACTCTTTGACACAAGCTGTGCTTATCTACAGGACTGGAAGAAGACGACCAAGGACTCACACACAAGGAAAGGTGTAATAAGTGGTCATGGAGTAAAAAACCAAGCCTCCTGTCTCCCTGCCCTGTACTATGCTCAGCAAGCTCGATGGAAAGAGGGGAGGGCAGGGCTCCCTTTTCCTCAAGATGAAAAATAATAGGAGCTTTTGCAAGTTGCAGTGAAGAGTGTGGTTGGTTTCACAAATACATGACTGTCCCATTTCAGCAGCCTGCCATTAGGCTACCAGTTCAGCAACAGACCACGGCTGGGCAGATGCAACTCCTGCAGCTGAGCTGAGTAGAAACCTGCAGGGAATATTCTCAGCTGGATACAGGATCTTTCGTAAGCCAGTGTGATGGTAACAACCTGACTGCACCCTGGCCCCTGTGCTGGGCTTCAGGCTTCTCATAGCACACCTGGAAGAACTGCTGCCTTCCTAAGCAGTTCAGGGAAAAGGCTCTGCTTACTTCTCCCCACTGGAATCACCAAGGGCTCCGTATCACCAGGTGAAAACCTCTCTGGGTTAAAGGAAATGCCTCCAGCTTCCCCTCAATACTGCCAGAGTCACCTGCCAAGACAACAAATCACCCAGACCCTTGAATAAGCTAAGGGTGCCGGGGCAGGTTTTGGGGGAGGGACGCAGGCTGTGTTTGCTGGCACAGCTCCTCTTCGCAGTGCGCAGACCTGGAGTGCACTGCTGCACGCAGAAAGGGAAAGCGGCACTGACATACACTGCCCTTTACCTGCTGCGTGTGACAAACCTGAATAATAACATTCTCCCACCCCTGTGAAGTTTCCTACTTTCCTATTTTTCTTAGAACACTGTTTTTCTCTCCCAGGAGGGCTCAAAAGCAGACCCTTACATTTTCCACAGTGAATCAGGGAGGAAACGGCAGCTACATGCAAGAAATCATTCAGAGGGTTTGATGATCAGAACCCCGAGCCAGGCTCTGAACAGGTCTGGGTAGGTAACCAGGGGAGATTAGAGAGATCAGACTAACGCTCCCAGCTCTGCGATAAGCTGGAAGCTCCAGCCACACAGGAGTCACTGCGGGCACCATCGGTGACGCTGCCAGAGGTCTGCAGAAGGCAATAGGTGCCTAGGGGATAAAACAGCCCAGGCAGTGTTTGAACACTCACAGTCACTGGTCGTGCCATACCCCTCTTGGACGGGGGATGTGTGCTCGGCAACGCTATCTACAGGATTCCTCCTTTCGCAGCTAATACGTGCCAGACTGCTGAGACTCCATCTCTGCCCTGCTAGCTAAAGCAGGCTCTGCAACCATACACCTTTCTATAAATAAACCCAGCATGTAAAAATGACTCTGCTATAGTTAATCAGGGAAAACACGAGGCGTGAGAAAGGTGAAGGGACTCAGAAGCACAGATAATGAGAGTAAAGACTTATGCGTCGCACTCTGCAAAGTCTCCGAAACTCAGGAAGCACAGGAATCGCGTAAGTTGGATAATTGCAGGTCTGAGCCTGCAAGCTGCAAGGAGTATCGCTGTGCTCCTTACATGTCAGCGTGACCAGCCGCTTGCAGAACCGGGCCTTTTCTGAGAGGTGCTCTGGCTGTCTCCATGCCAGCTCACCCTGCTCTGAAATAAACCCACGGCAGCCGACATTCACGCTGCCTCAGCCTCCACAATCCTGGTTGCCGTAACCCACTCCAGCAAAGGAATCTGCCACTTTGTGCTCCGTTCCCTCCCATCTGGACCTGAGCATGTCATGCAGCCGTGCAGACGAGCCAGGTGTGTCCCAAGGCTCACCAGCCGTGGCCATGAACGCTACTGTTTCTGAGTCTAGTGCTAAGGTTTGGCCCCATTCCCATCAAACACAGAAATAAAGGCGTAAATAATGCAGTACAAAGCCATAGTGCTGCTGATCTATTTTTAACCTGATGTTAATCTGTAAGGTAGAGCTGAATCTAGCGATCCTTAGCAGGTGAAAAATCAGATATAAGCTTATTAGACATTACAAAATCCAGCTGTATAAACAAGCATAACTATCTGCATTAAAATCACAACCCACAGCAAGCTGTCACTACACAGAGTACCCTACATTAATCTTCATCCCAACACAGCACGCAAACACAACCGCAGCAGTACGCAAAACAGGGTGATTCTTACCCCACCAGGTAAGCTAGGATGGAGAGCTGCACCACTCGATAGAGAATCCCCACCTTCTTGTTCTTCGCAATGACGTATTTCTCTGTTTTATAATCAAAAAGCGATAGAAATAAACCTTTCCAAGCCACCTGCCCCATGCTCCTGCCTTGCTCTGTACCAGCGGCTGAGGCAGGCAGCAGCGTTTGCAGCTCGCATTATCCACACGTGCTCTGCATGGAAACCTGACACACCAACCCCTTCAGAGCGAGAGGCTGATCTCCTCCCTCCCGTCAGCTGCTTGCCGGCAGCCGCTCTCGGGTCAGAAACCGGCAGCTGCGCGAACACGAGATCCTTCCTTAGCTGCTTTCCAGCTAATATATCCTCTGGGGAAGCCCCCACCTCAGTTTTGCCCCCAAGCTTCCTTCTCTCCCCCACAGCCACAAAATGTTTATAAGGAAACATGTTACAGCATGAAGCCATGTTACAGCATCCAAGGTGACACAGCTAGAGTCGCTGGCTATAATATTTAAGTATTTAATACCAAAGTATTAAAGCCTTTCTTCAGCCTTTATATGACAGCAAAGCACCTGGTTAAATTTTTAATTTATTAAGCATTTGCATGAACAACGAGAACTTGGGTCCTTATCAGTCATCCAGAATACCTGCCTGCTTACTACATCTCCCCACCAAAAAACCCCAACATCTTAAGAAACTAAGAAATAAATTCTGCATGTGCTTCAGGGATCAATCACCATCACATCTCACTAAAATGCAGAGTGAGTGCTGAGCTAGGCGCATACAGATACAGAACATGAAATGGCAAAGGGAGAGGAACAGTTTAACCCCCACTGAGGCAAGAGTTGTTTGGTAGCCCTTAGTGAAGAAGACAGCTCCCAGTCTAACAGAGGCATTTGCACGTGCAAGGACGTTAAATGATTATTACTTAAACCAAGAAGGGTGGACGCTGTCTCCTGGCTAAGGAGGGACATAATGAGCTCTGAGGTGGAAAATGAAGCCAGGACCTTCCAGCAGCCTGGCTAAAAGAGCTAACCTCACCAAGAGGAGATCCAGTAGCAAGCTGGGAGCTGAACTGGAGCGTGCCCTTTCTGGGAGGATCCTGTACCGGGGGGGATGTCTGCCAGGGGGTTCTTCTGGGATGGGACTGCTCATAGGCTGAGTGTATTAGAGAGAGTCTGTCAGAGACATGAGGTGGTGTAGCAGACAAAGCGCGGGGTTTACTGCGTTCATGCGTGAGCACTCAATTAGCTCACACCTGAGCTCCCAGTTAGCTCACGGGACTTTGTCAGGACCAGGAAGGCTCTTGAGATTTCACAGTATGCAACTGCGATACACGCACAAACAAATGTCAAGAGAGCGAGTCACACGAGGGAGGCAGCAGTGCAGCGAGGTGATCTGCTCCAGCACACACCTCTGCCCTACACAACCATCTTCCCAGGGAGAACCATTCTCAAGACCTCAGGCTTCATGAAAATTTTACCCTTCATCCCCCTTAAATTCCACATAAAATTTAAACAGATGGATCAGATTTTTAATGAACATGTGATAAGGTTGCTCCAGATCACAAGAGAATCACAAACAGTGTAATAATGGACAAAACACTATCCTCAAATTACCTCTTTTTGTCCCTCAGCCCACAGCCATCCCTAGAGTTTCCTTCTGCAAAGTGAAGGAAACCTGTCTCCAGCAAGCACAAAACTAGAACAGAAATGTGCTCGTGGCCTCCTTTAACTCAGCGGCTGCTGTGCTCAGCCCACCTTCCCTCACCACTACCCAGACCCCAGAGCCGAGCTAGGGCCAGACACAGGGAGACTGACCCAGCTCCAGGAGCCAGAGCTGTATGGAGAGAAGAGCATCCTAAAGAATCCACCACCTGATCCGCCCAGCCTGCTCCTAGATGACACACTTTGCAAGCGTAGGCCGCTGGGTGACAGCCAAGCATCGTTTCTGACACAGGTCTGGTCCCACAAGAACACCACCTGTTTGCCCTGGCCCTGCTGGGACTGCTCCAGGGACAGGACTAAACAGCGAGCACATCCCACGTCTCAGGACCACCTTCACCATTGCTCCTGCTGCACTAAGGACACCCAAGTTCATGGATGAAGTATCAGTGGAGACAAATCGGCCCTTTGCGGTGTCTGGAGAACCCCCCTCTCCATCCCCACCTTCCTTATCTGCCTGGGTGACTGCGCAGGCTAAAGTCAGACCAGGAAACCTGCTGGCAGTTAAACAGTGCGTTGCCTCCTGGCCTGGTTTTATTTAATGGCACAGACACAGGTCTGCTATGAGTTTTTTACAATTATTTTCCAGGTCAATTGATGCAAGAAAGGATTTACACAGGTTAGAAAAAATGTTCCTTAAGAGCAAGAAGTGTTCCTGCTATAGGTGTGACCTGAAGATGTCAACCAGGTTTGACTACTAAAAAAAAAAAAAAAAACAAAAAACCCAACATAAAACTGATACTTTGATACTTTTCTTGGTTTTTAGAGCCATCAAGTCAAAGAACAATTGCAAGAGCTGTTTTTTAATAAAAAGCTTCAATTTGTATCATATGTTCCTCAGAATATTCTGAATACTACTCAGCATAGGCTAGATTTGTGCTGACAACAGTGGTGTTGGCATGTTCTTACAGATACTATTCTTAACACCTCCAGTTTTCACAACTTTTTTTTTTTTTCCTTGCCTGGAAATCAAGATTACTGGTGTGTTTCTCAAAGTATCTGTGGGTTGTTAAAATATAAACAGTTTCATTCCTAGGGGGAAGTAAATAACCTAACAAAATATAACCATCACCGGTCAAAGACAAAAAAATAGTAGTTTCTCTTAGTCCTTCTCAAGGGACTGAGGCTGGATCTCTTCTGCAAGATATCTTCCTTCTTGAGTCCGACATTTTGAATTTCCCATGGAAAAAAAACAGTTCTGCTCCTTTCCCATGAGGGCTATTTGCTCAGTCTGGAAATTCTCACAGGAAGGATTTCTCCTCTGATACCAAAACTCTCCCTTTCTCTCTCTCTCTTTTTTTTATTCCTGACCTGTTACACCTATACGCAACTCTTCATACTGCTCTTGGTAATTAATTTCTCAT
The DNA here is from genome assembly GCA_009806455.1 of Tetrax tetrax. Lineage (NCBI taxonomy): Eukaryota > Metazoa > Chordata > Aves > Otidiformes > Otididae > Tetrax > Tetrax tetrax. The sequence continues at coordinate 71,223 of WHYT01013818.1, read as the reverse complement.
TATTCACACGTAGTCACAGAATACACGTCCCTGCTCCTCATCTATGTTTCTCTCCACCTGTCAGTAGTTCTTTGGTATTAAGCTGCCCCAGAGGTGAACTCAGCCCAGTCACGAGTCCAGAAATGCCAAGTAAAAGGACCGTGGAAATTAAACTTCAGACCCTTGCTCTGATACAGTGGCACGTGAAACACAGCGAGCTCACATTTGTCACTCTACAGCACTGTAGCATAGAAACATTTCAAGTTCAGCCCAATAGCATCTTTAAATCACACAAAAAAAAAAAAAAAAAAGAGATGGCGTATTTTCCGGGCAATGGCAGACAGCCCCAGCCAGCACAGGCGTGATTCATGAGTGACTGCTGGAGGTACCCAGTTTAGACACTTGTCTCCTTTGCTTCCAGTTCCAAACGATCGCTGCCAGGCACCAGTTCCCTCAGTGATCCCCCCTCCGCCCTTTACTGAGCTATCAAGTGCAACAGAAAACGTTGGCTCCCAAACACATGACGGCTGACTCATGAGATGCCGAGACATTTCCGAAGCACTGGAAATGCTCCTGCAGCAGATGCCTGCGTGATGCAGATGCATCATCCTTCAGAAACAGGCGCCAAATCAGCTACTGAAATAGAAATGAGACAAACAGCAGAGGATGTAAATAGGAGATAAAATATTTTGGCAAGGAAATGAACAGTGGAAAAGGCAGAGGTCAGCTCTCTCCATTAGTGGTTTCTTCGAATTGTATAGTACTTGTCGATGTCTTAAAAAAACAAAAACAAAACACCAAGGGAAAAAGTTGAACAGGTTTGAAAAGGAAGTTGCTCTTAAATCACAGCTCATGCACACAGAAACACATAGAAATCAGCAATATCAAGCGTAAGATGCTTTCTGAAGATGATGGGCTTGGATGCAAGCAAAAAGAAATGTGTGTGCAGCCTGCAGTGAAAAACGCTCCATCCAGCTTCTCTTTTAATCCTTGCTGTGACTTTGCAGTGTAAATAAGTAATTGTCACTTGCCAATGAAATATTTACAAAAAATCAGCCTCAATAGTTGTCGTCTTAACTAGCATCCCTGAACACCCAGCCACAATGGAAATCTTTCTTTCAGGAGTTACTAGAAAAACATTCCTTTTTTTTTTTTTTCCCCTAGAAAAGGAATCTATGGAACGAGTCTTTCTGTCATTATCCACAGAGGCATCTGAACCTGTCTGAAGCAGTGAGAAATGGAAGCTTGCTGAAGTTCCAGAGTATATTCTCCCTTTGATTCAGCTCATCATTTCCAGGAGAGCCATTTTCAGTCCTTGAATGCATTCCAGGTTGCTACCCCAAGTCTTGAATCTCCTGTACCGCGTGCAGGAGGTCTTGTTATCATTAGCCGGAGTGTTTATCCACCCCTCTTCCCCAATGCAAGAAATGAAAGTGCTTGAGGAAGAGGACCAAAGAGAGGGAAGAAAAATACGGCACACCTAATTAAACTAATCCATCATACCCTGTTCTGTGAGAGAGCTGGCACTGAGTCAGATAACAGAAATTAAATAAAAATGCACATAAAACATCGTTCGGAGATTGAGTGCAATGACAGACAGAACAGCAGCATTACTCAGTGCTGTACTGCAATGTTTTCACCTTCTCAAGTCAGCCAATAAAAGCACCATTGGGGAATAAGAGGAGAATGTTAAATCAAAGCCTGAAAGCTGAACAGTTTTAATAAAACGTGCATTCACATTAACCACTGACTTAAAGGTGAAGGCCTGCATTTGAATATGCCTGACAGATCCCTTTTTTGCTTCTCTGCCAATGCATTCCTGACCTGGAAAGATATTAAATTGGCCCTGGCTTGATAGCTCTGTCAGAGCTTACCGTGCTGCAAGTGCTGAGGAGACACCTTCATCACAAAAACATCTAGAAAGTCTAGACTGAGGCCTCCGCCATTTCCTCCCTGGAATTACCAACTGGTAACTCTTTCCAGACATAGGAAAGCATAGGTGCTACGCAGACTTGACCCACAGAAGAAAAGCTTTCATGAGCAACACACTCAGCCTGGCGCCTGACCTCACCTTAGCTCTGGAGACTGGTCATGCTCTAAGCTCTAAGTTACACGTTGCCACCAGCAAGAGGACAACGTGTCCCAGCTGTGCTGCACAGATCTACTGGAGCCAATTTAGCCAAGCTGGCAGAGCCGAAGCAACCTGCTTGCAAGCAGCACAGCTCCGTTCCAGCTCATTCACCCTGTTATCACAAGAGACAGGAAATTTTTCTTTTGAGCTGCAATCCAATTAGTCTCCAGATAAAGCTGCCCCAACAGGCTCTCAAGCCCAGCAAAGCACTTCCTGGCTCTATCTGATGCTTTTACGTCAGCACTCTGCACTTAATATTGAAGAACTACTTATGCCCTGATAAGCTTTCCTGAGCAGCGGACTTCCACTTCACTTTCTCCTGCCAACCACCAGGCCACCAGCTCACAGCTCGATACATGAACCTGTTGGCTTCTGAAGGTGCCGAGGGAATTGTAACGCAAGGCTTGCGAATCTTCCTGGCATATAAGAAAGACACAAGCAGCTGGTATCAGCCCTGATTAAAATAGCATCGCAAAATGCATCCTGTCCTCCCCTTCAAGGACACAATTAAAAATCTATCTCGGATACATCAGCTGTTGTCAGTCACCACCCACCTTCATACCTCCTACTCCTCAGTCAGATCACCACAAAAATAGCCAAAATCTTTCAGGCCAGGCTCACCTACAAGAAGATAATATCCAAACCTGGAGTGATGGAGCCATGCCAGGACTCAGAGCTAAGACAGTTGATGAGGATGGGTGATCAGCACCAGTCAGTGGGTAGAGAACAAGCATCTGTTCTTGCTCTCCTGGACTACCAGCAACATTGAAAGTCATCTTTCCCCGAGAGTAAGAAAAAGGTAGAATAACAAGTCCCTCTAGCCTAATGAGCAGTGTTAAGAGAATAGATCTGAATGGAAAAGAGTTTAGGACACAATCCATACTAGTCTGTATTTCCTAATCAAGAGCAGAGAGACTCTCCCTCCCCAAAGCAGCTCTGGTCTGCAGACACTGCCACCTTTGCATAATGCATAAAACCATGAGTGACCCTTACAGCTCAGGGGCCTCTAGGATATCTGCACCAGCTTCTCTGCCCATGACACCTGGACCTCGAACGGCCTCCCAACACGTTACCCTGGCTGGGGTCAGCTATTTCATGACTCTGAAATCATGCACACGGGCATAACTGTGCCACTGCCAGAGTGCACTAAAGTCAGGGCCACAGAGCACGGCCACAAACATCGACAAGGCTTTTTATTCAAAATGCAGATTGCAAATAAATTTAGAAGCAGACACAGCAAGGCTTCCATGGAAAGAGCACAAAAACCCAGCTGTGGTTTGGATGATTGTGAGTCTTGGCAGTCTTGACTAATCCCTTAAGTGCCATCCAATTACTGCAAATGTGTTTGGTATCTACTATAGCAATTGCAAAGAATTAAATGGTCGGATGGCACTCATCAGAAATTACAAGTCATAGAACCCTGTAATGCATTTAAGAAAAAACATCTAAAAAGGAAAATAGCATTACCCACTGCAAGAGCTGACCTCCTTGAGAGCCATAAGGGACAACAAAAGAGATCCAAGTAATGAAGGGAACTTAATTCAGAGAAGAAACTAGAAAAAAAGGGAGAGAAAGAGAGAATAACAAGATTGGCTAAAGGAGCTGGGTTTGTTTAGCCTTGAGAAGAGAAAACTCTCCTTGCAACTCCTTATACTTAACACAACTTCTACAATTACTACTCCTTCCCTTTGGAAAATGATAAAAAAAAACCTACAAATGGCTTTTCTGTCCCCAGACTTACCAATTCTGATCTGACCGTAGAGATCTCCAGGCGCTTCAGAATAGGTAGGGCTTCAGTGTGAAATGGAGAAGGTCTGGGAGGGAGAAGGGGCAGCAAGACCTTAACTGCTGATATACCACAGTCCTTTCACAGACAGTTGTCCACACCACGTGTCACTCAGTGCAAAAACCTGTCTAGAGCAGTAGAAAAAGCAGACAATGCATTTACCTTCCCTTAGGGAAGCCAGCATGCCCTGAAACTTAATAAGTGAATAAAAAAAGGAACCTTTGAAAAAGTCTCTCCCTTACAGAGCCATCACATCAGTCATTACTGTGCACAACTGCTCCAGAGGTGCAGCTCGCTTGCCTAAAGCTCTTCAAAGGGATTCTCTCTCATTCGTTCAGCACATTCTGCTTCCCACATACTTACTTTCTCATAAATGTCCTTCCACACGGGGAGACGTGCATGGAAGAACAACTTTGTAACAGCTCTGCCAAAACCCAGACTGAGTCATCAACAGTAGCCCCAGAGACTTGCTACGCTACCCAGGAAAGGGTAGAGCAAAATGCTCAAACTACCTTCAGGAATCCAGAGTCACGCTCCTCTTGCAAGGGTTTATTTCCAAAGAAGGTGCAATTTAAAACACTACAAAAAAGGCTTTACACAAAGCAGAGTGATAACAAAGCCATTCAGACCAGGCAAAGCACATTTCTTTCCAAACAGTACAGACAAAAAAACTGACACAAGTGGTTCTTTGGTTCAGACAACAGTATCTTTTCCAAGCTCTCACCTAGGAAGTCTCATTTTCTCGGTCCCTGGCACTTGTAAGCAGAATTGGAGTGACTCACTTTCTGTGTGCAGCTCCAAGAAACTCTACAACCAGGCAGGGTTGTAATAAACAACAAAATAAAACAACTACACAATTAGGGACACAAAAGCTAAAGAGAGGAATAGTACCAAGCATCGGTACTTGTCCTTTGGAAACAGCAAACACCTGAGGGGGCCTGAGATCATTTTTGTTGCTCGGGGAAGAAAACACCTGGCACTGGCTAAAGCCACAGGGTTCAGCCTCGCACCTTCTTTCCCCAAAGCCTTTAATTGCAATTATGGATAATCTGCAGCTGGTAATCTGAGACTGCTCATGATTCTGTCACACATCCAGCACGGTAGATGGCAACACTGCAGCTCACTGCTCGGCTCTGCCCTTGACTCACAGCTGAACCATGCTAACCTGGGGAAATACCTCTTCACTTAGGAGGAGTCTGTCTGAACTGGCAATGAGGTGCACGATACAAGTTTGTATTTGTGATCAAATCAGGATTTGAAAGCAATTGAAAATGGAAAATCAGAAATAAGATTGTGAGGTACAAAAAACTAATTGTGGCATACCCATGCTTCTGATTGCAAAAACCAGAGACATCAAGGGACATACTTTACTGCATTCAAATACACAAAATCATATGTGTGTGTGTATATATATATATGCGCAAAATGCTTGTCTCCATTTTCATTAGCAGGATAGGAAGCTTCCCCTAATCAATTTCTATTTCAATCTATACTCAAGCTACTCAGTACTAAAGTCAATTTAAAAACCACTCAGCATCACAGCAACCAAGACTGCAATCCAATACATAAATCTAACAGGCTGCAAGATGATTTTTTCCTAGCGTATTTCCATTAAAGCAAAATTTCTTATGGGGAGTCTAGTTTCTCAATAACAGGCAGTTCTTCTATGATGAATAGTCAGTTCAAATTAAACAAGCAGGCAACTGGATTGCCCACAAGAGCTGGGCCCTTATGGTCAAAACAGCGATTTGGGAGAGTTCCAAGATCCGGAGTGCCATAGCTCTACCAGGGAATACAAATTGGTTTGCATCTTAGCCAGACTTTGACTCTGCTATTTCCAAAAAGTTGGTGCAAGAATACAGAGCTTTCTGCTTTGGCCAGCTTAGTCTTCAGGAAGTATCTTCTTGCTCCATCTTAGCTTTATATTTCCTTTTGAAAAAGCCACACTGCGAAAAAAAATGAAAATAAGTTATTAAGCCTTTTTGTATGTATTAATTTTTGCTTTTTCTTAAAACAGTTTTAAGTGTTTTTCTTTCTCAGTGTTGCAATAAGTGAATGAGTGAATGCAGGAAAAAACGAGGTGTGACTTCTGACACAGCCTGAAGGCCTAATTGTTCAAAACTTTTCAGAACATCTACAAACACTTCATAATGTTCAAATGTTCTGCAAAGCACTTCACAACAGGACTTGAGAGGTCATACTGGAATTCTCAGAATAGCTCAAAATCTAAGAGTGAGGCTTTGTAACAGTAAGCAGCAGAGGTCCCTCAGTGCGGACTTGAAAAAAAAAATCCCTTTCAGAATTAGAGAAATCTTAAAAAAAACAGTTAAAATATCTAACAAAAAGATTTATATTTTGTTGTGTCTGCATTAACAATACTCACTTTCCAGAGGAGCAGAATAATCAATGCCAGTAAGACAAGTCCACCAGCACAACTTTTTAGGATAATAGGCAAGGGATCAAACACTTCATCTTTCAGGAAGACAAGAGTAATCTGGAACAGAATCAAGGCCAGTTGTTGTTTTTTTTTTGTTAGCTTTTAACTGAGAAAGCTATACAGTCTGAGCTAGCATGCAACCTTTAATCTATGCTAGATGCTAGATCATTCTCCCTATGCAGGTACTTAGCAATACAGCATGAAATGACTTTTTTTATTGCAAGCCTAGTCAAGGGAGTTAAATTTACTGAGTTGTCTTCAGGAGTTGACAGTGATTACAACAGTCACCAGTGAACACCTTTCAGGTTAAAGAGCATGTCTTCACTAGGGAAAGAGAAGGAATATTCATGTTGAAACCCTTGAGAGAACAGGAGGCCTCTGTGCTAGCTGCAAGTGTGAGATGCATAAAGTTCAACACAGAACCCTAAAAACTTTTCTCATATGCACTAGCAAACATCCTCCTTCTGCTTTTATCCTATAGGGAAAACCTGATTTCACTAAATTCAATGGCAGAACTGATGTTTGCTTCAAAAGGTCCAGAATTTAACTCTAGGAACTTGATCAGTTCTCTAGATTCAGCAAAAACATCTGGATTTCTCATTTATTCCTGCCCCAAGAGAAGGGCCAAGCTGCCCACATGATGCTCCGATACCTCAGCGTTATGATTCTCTTCTTTCAGGCCCAGATATAGTTCTCTGTTGAAAGTGATTTTTCCAGGGATCAGCAGAGCAGTTCTGCTTTTTAAGAACTGTGGAGAAAGAAATAAGAGGAACAAACTATCAGTTGCTTTTCAATATTTTCAGAAAAAAAAAAAAAAGGGTTGCAACAGCAAACCCTTATTCAGACTGTAAGAACCACCCTGTACAGTGCTGCCACCAAGCTGTGCCTTGTGTATATAACCTCACGTGTCACTCGCTCAGGAGAAATTGTCTGGAGGGATGAAAGTTTGCGGTACTGGAAAAGTCATTTCACAGTGAGCAATTTCTGAAGGAGGGAAGAAGAGCGCAGCATCTCTTCTAAGTGCTGAGTGCCTCCTGGGAGACACTGCCGCCAAAGAAACCTCCCTCTTGCTCGGCAGGGTCAGAAAATAGCATCACGCGTGGACGAGCCACATCTCCGCAGCGATGCAGAAGACACCCTTGCCCTGGGCCTCGGGCAGGTAACGGATTTTGGCCAAGGCAGCAGCGCGCGGCCCTTTGCGTGTACCTGGGGCGCGGTGTCCAAAGACAATTCTGCCGCCACGGTGATGTTGTCTTCGCCAGTTTGGATGGAGCAGTGCACGCACTGGTACTGCACGTCCCCAGGGCCCTGCAACACAACGGAGAGGCTCAGTCCACGGGTGTCCGCGGCTCCGTGGGTTTATCCCCACAGCAGCAAGCCGGTGCTGGCAGCGCTCACCTCCGGTTCCGTGCTGCCGAAATACTCCCGGAGCTCCGGTACCAGCTCACCGCTGACCCCGCACTGCGTGGCAGCCTGAAATCGAACGGTTACAGCGGGACGGGCCGGCCCACACGGTCCCGACACGCGAAAAAACCGCGGGGAAGGGCTGGGCCTGGCCGCGGGGCCGCCCCTCCCCGCCCAACTCTCGCGAGACGCCGTTTGAACCGGAGGCGGGCGGGCGCCGCGGTTCCCTGTCAGGCAGGGCCCGGCCCGGCCCGGCCCGGCCGCCGCAGCCATGCCGTTTCAGTCGCGCCTCGTTCGCACGTACTCGCGGCGCGGCGGGCGCCTCCGCCTGCTGCCGCCACCCGACCGATGGATTTCTCCTCCTCAGGACCGCAAACGGTTTTTCAGCTCGACTTCTGCCGGTTCCAGCGCCGGCTCCAGCGCCCTCTCGGACGACCCCGACTTTTCGCCGCCCGGAAAACGCTACCGACAGCCGCCGGGTAAGCGCCCCGCCCGCCCCTGGCGCCTGCGGCCCCGTCGCGGCGGTACAGCGGGGAAGGAGAACCGTCCGCCGGGACCGGCGGGCCCCGCTTCCCCCTCGCCCTCCTCCCCGCCGTGCGCCGCCCGCCGCCGCCGCCAGGGGCCGCTCTGCGGGGCGCGGCGCCCCCTGCTGTGCAGCACCCCGCAGTGGCCGCCCCCGCGCCCCCGCAACCGGATCCCGGCGGGCGAGCTCAGCTCCCTCGTCCTGCTCAGCACCACGGTGGAAGGGGGCTCGGGGCTGGACGGCAGCCTGGATTTGTACTCCCCGCTTCGCGGACAGCGGAGGGCCTCGGCCGGCAGCGAGCTGGAGTCGTCTCAGGGGGGCTCGGAGCCGCTCCCGCCCTTGCCGGGGGCTGAGAGCGTGAGGGACGAGGGGGCTGGACGGTCCCGTCCAACAGGCACGGACAGGAGCGGTGAGCCGGGCACGGTGTCGCAAAGGTCTGGCAGGGTTCTGAGGGCCTCGGTGCGGGGAGCATGCCAGGCACAAGCTCCCCTGTCCCCGCAGAAAGCCACAGCCCCTCGTCAGGGAGTGCTATCTCCCGTTAATGGTGAGCCACAGGGCTCTGCACCATCTGACAGCACCGCTTCTGACGAACAATGCGATGATCTAAGGAGAGATTCAACAAAAGGAAGCTTGCATTGTCAGGGAGGCAAAAACAAGGAGTACCAGCTTACGCCAGTGGTGGTCTTGGACCCTCAAGAAGTGCCAGTGTGGCTGATGAGCAAGAAACGCAACAAAAAGGCAGATATTCAACCTGCCTGCCAGCAGCCGGTATCTCCTTTGGGCCTTCAAGGAATCTTGGAGAATAAACATAAAAGTACCAAGGCCGTTTCTGGAGAGGGAAGTTCCTGTAGAAAGGCTTGCATCAGCGGCTTCAGTGCCAGCCGGTGGGGGAGGCAAACAAGGTTCCGTCCAAAAAGGCTCAAAAATAAGAGACAGCAGCAGCCTAATAACTCCTTTTTCAGACCACAGATGAGGCAAAAAGGAATGAGGAAGGGTGTTCTGGAGATGTCTGTAGATGTAAGAGACAATGACTATTCACTCCTCAATAGCTCCCATTCCTGGGGTAGAGTTCAAGCATCTTTGTCCTTCCATAAGAAGAAGAAAGTTACCACAGAAGAGAGTACCTGCAACAGCATCCTTTGTTCCCTTTCTGTGAAATCCCAGCTTTCGGGATACCAAGCAACCCCATCTGCTAGTTCGGCTTCATGCTGTGCTTTGTCTGCTTCCTCCATGGTTCTGCTGGCTCCCAGGAATTCCTGTTCTGTCCCAGAGCTAACGCTTACAGATGCAGAAAAGGTGTTTGGGGAATGCCACCAGGAGGGGCCTATCACTTTTGAGGAATGCATTCCTTTAGATAAGATGAAAGACTGTAAGAAAATTGGAGAAGGGGTGTTCGGAGAGGTCTTCCAAATCGATAGTGAGAGAGGACCTGTGGCCTTAAAAATAATTCCCATTGAGGGAACTGAAAGAGTCAATGGGGAAGCTCAAAAGAGCTTTGGAGAGATTCTGCCCGAGATAATAATTTCAAAAGAACTCAGTCTTCTGTCTGAAGAGTCTGTGAACAGGACTGTTGGGTTCATCAGCTTATACTCTGTGCACTGTGTTCAAGGGGCCTATCCTAAGTATCTCCTGGAAGCCTGGGACAAATATCATAAAGTAACAGGATCAGAAAATGATCGGCCAGACCTGTTTGGGGATGAGCAGCTCTTCATGGTTCTGGAGTTTGAATTTGGAGGCAGGGACTTGGAGAATATGAGAAAGATGCTCAGCTCAGTGGCATCAGCAAAAAGCATTTTGCACCAGGTCACTGCTTCCTTGGCTGTGGCAGAACAGGAATTGCACTTTGAGCACAGAGACTTGCACTGGGGGAACGTGCTGGTAAAGAAAACGGATGTAAAAGAGCTTAATTATGTGTTGAATGGGGAAACATACACAATCCCCACAGCGGGGATTCATGTCAACATCATCGACTATACCTTGTCTCGGCTGGAGAAAGATGGGCTGACTGTGTTTTGTGACCTTTCCACTGATGAAGAACTGTTCCAAGGCACAGGGGACTACCAGTTCGATATCTACCGGCAAATGAAAGCGGAGAACTCCAACAGCTGGACTGACTATCACCCTCACAGCAATGTCCTCTGGCTGCACTACTTGTCAGCTAAACTTTTGAAAGACATAAGCTACAAGAAAAAGGAATCAACCTCTGCCATGAAGAAAATAAAGCAGCAGCTCGTTAAGTTCCACAAAGAAGTACTGACCTTTGAGTCTGCCAATGAAGTCTTACAAAAGAGCAGCCTCTTCCAGTGAGGCAGGGAGTGCAATGTTTCCAAGAACTAAGTCTTTACTGCCTTTCTCCTTTCCTGTTTTTTATGTATGATCTTTTTAAATGTTGGCACAATGGAGAAGTGTTATGATCGGTTACCAATGTGTATAATATTCTGTCAAAAAATGTCAAAAAAACCTGAAAAATAAGTCTTCTGCTATAGGATTCTTCCATATGTACTTTTTTTTGAGGAGTGATGGGGGAGAGAACAGAGTTGATGTTTGAGAAGAGGGGGAGAAAAAATTTATTTGGGCTCAGTTAATGTTTTTAATTCCATGGAAATTTTCTTGCCTTTTTAGCCTTAGGTTATTAAAAGTTCTTTCTTTACTACATTGCTTTTCTTACAAATTATTTTTTTTTTTAAGAAAAAAAACCAAACAATTCTGGACAGTGAGGACAAAGGTAAATATTGTTAATCTAGTTGGGGGCAGAGAGCGGAAAAACCCCACCTTTTGATTTCATTTTAAAAATTAACTTTTGTTCAATTTGGCAAAATGTGTACCTGGAATGATGCTATAAAATGTAAATATGTAAAGTCTCCGTAGTGTAGGTTTTACAAACAGTCTAATCTGCAAGAATAAGTTTGGCTTTTTTTCCTCTGTAAAAAACAGTGAAGAGGTACTGGATTAGGAAAAAAAATAGGAAAATGTACCTGTGTTCCTGATGCATTTTTGACTGTTATGATGTTGTGACCTTGTATACTGATAGGAACCCAAATCTGTAACTTGACGGTAGCGTTAAAGTGATTTTCTCCCTTTATCTGCAGAAGAAAACACACAAGGTAATAAATGTTCTTTAGTCCCGATTGCAGACGGATCAGATGACCTGAGTTTGAAGCTATACTTACATTAAATCTGAATTCTTTGTTTTGAAGAAGTCCTTCACTAACATTCACGTACACTAAAGGAACTGGTCTAAAGAGAACAACAAATCAAACTCAGTGAAAAGTGAACTAGATCATTAGTAACAATTAGTACATCCAACGACCCAGATGCATTAAATAATTAAGAGGTAGCATCATCAGATTTGCTATAACTGGAATGCTGTCTGTGCAGTCTGTTTATATATGCGTGTATATATGCAGTCTATCAATTAGACACATCTTTGAACCTATCTTGACGTCTGCTTTTTACAAGCTAAGCACTTAGAGACCCTCGTTACCCCCTACCTATGATTATTTTATTGTTCTGTCTTCCAGCCTCTTTACTTTTGCTGTCTAGTACCACAGAAAGTGACTTGACAACCCGCAGTGCTTGAAATTATTAAGATGGAAATTGGATTGGAATCTTACCAGGCATCGTCTCAGTCTTTTTTTTTCTTCTAATTGACTAAAGTAATGCAATATAATTGAATATTCTTAAAACTTACTTGGTAAGGATTGCAGTGAATGCGTATCTGACACCAAGGACATGTTCCTCAGTCAGAATGGTGCT
>WHYT01013818.1:0-43529 GCA_009806455.1 Tetrax tetrax | reverse complement strand
TATAGGAAAGCCTGGGCCTAAAGTCTATCTAGAAGACAGTATTGATACCTACAAGGGGAGCAGAAGATGACATGCTAAGGCTAAGAAAACCACTTTTTTTTTTTTTTTAAATAATAAAGAATTTACATCCTGGAAAGATAAAAAATCCTCTTTGCTAGCTTTTTGTTTTATTACCTGAAAATGCATTTCTGAAGGGTGGTATCTGTCCAGCACAGGAACAGCAAACTCCGTGTTATCATTTTGCATATAGAGCTCATGTTTAACTCTCAGAAAAACACTGGAAAAACAGTCAAAGTCACATGGCTACAAGAAAAGAACAACAAGAAGTTGAGAAAATATCAGGGTATTAAAATGCAGTAGGCCAATGTACAAAATGATTTTCTGAATAATTTTGTACATTTGGCTCCTATGACATCCCCTGAGTAACGTGTTTGGTGATTTAGTTACACACTGTGAAAAACTGTTTGCTTTAATTCTGTAAGACTTTGTGCCTCTCCTACAATTCTAGGATTAGAGATTCTTTACATATACACAAAAGGAGAAGAGCTTCATTTATAGCAATACAAAACAAAATGGCTTGATTTATAGCAATACAAAACAAAATGGCACAACACATCTCCTGCCTTAGCTGTAACACATGTAAAGTAAGTCTAACACTGAGAAAACCCCAGCCCACTGTAGTATTTTTGCAGTTCAAGAAAGACTCATCATCACGCAGATTCTGTTAAAAAATCCTCTTAACCCTCCTTTCCGTAGCAAGTCTGACCAACATCACCTACCAGTGTGTAAAGCTGCAGCTCAGAGCACGCGTTCTTGCTGACCAGCAGCTTTCCACTTGTTGTGGTGTTCTGATTTTCAAACTGTACTCTCCTCTTTGCCATTTTCACATCTAAGTCCACCGTGTAGAGAATGTATAGTTGTGAAAACACTGCAAGATTTTCAAAATCCTTTGTTAGATGCACCAGAAATTGTCCTCATTGCCAAGTTTCTGAGGATAATGTAGGACTGTAGATTTCAATCTGATCACAATTCCCATTTATTACCTTGTTGAGACACTGGTAAAGCTGAGATTGTATCAAAACAGAGCTTTGCTGTAACAATGCTGTTATTTTGGAAAATTAGGATTCTCTCAGGGTTGAATCTCATGCTGGTGAGAAAGTGGACAACCGGTCTCGAGCTAGTCAGTGAAGAACAGATAAGGAATAGAATCAAATATAAATTTTTGAACTGAAACATTACAGGAAAAAATATTTTAAGAAAGCCTGGCAGCAAGAACAAGAACTGCTCAGTATTTCCATGGTATTTCACCTGGACCAAGCTGGCCTGTTTACAGAAGTTCCAGTTTCTGCTGGGAACGTTCAGAACACACAAAATCCCAAGAGTCTGAAGGAACAGGCAGCCAAAATACACCAGCATGGCTAGAGTTTCAGAATTAAACATGGTATTTATGTTTCCATTAGATAAACACATTATCTAGCTATTCAAATTCTCTCTTTATCTATGATTTGTTTTCAAATACAAAATGTAAGAACAAAATCAAATCTGTCTGTCATGTTTCGGCCTCTGTGGACTCCATGGATCGCTCAGCTACCAGATGTCTGATTGAAAATGAGGTACAGTCTGTCAAGAATTTTTTTTTTTTTTGTCTAAATGACCTACATTAATCAGTGCTGAACTGCAGACATCAAGGTCTTCTTAGACCTAGATCTATGTTAATCAGTTAATCATGTTCACTCTTTTATACTCACTCAAAGCTTTAGACATACAAAGGCAGAAGCCTTTGCAACTTGAACTAAAGGCTTTACATTTTACATAATTTCTAGCACTGAGACTGATGCTAATTTAAAAATAGAATCATTACACAGTGCTTGGAACACAGATTCTATATTTGTCTTTGAGACATTTCCCCAGCACTCTGAAAAATAGCACTTATTACCTACCGGAGCACAATCACATTCTCCCGTGATCCTACTGTAACATCTTGGAGCCCATCATCAGTGAAATCAAAGCCACCATCAATGGATTGTCCAAAATATTGAAGTCCTGAAGAAATTTCAGAGGCTTTTACTCTCTAAAAGTGGGGGGAACAATAACAAATATAAGTCATGATCTCTCTCCTGTCCTTGGGAAAATACACTCCTTTTCATGGGGCTGCTATGAAGATGATTTCGTAACACTCCTGAGATGCGAAATACTGACTCTCAACTTCCTGAAGCGGATGGGCAGGCCTGTGAAAGGCTGTGCTGCTCCGTAGGCAGCACCTGAACCCAGCTCCCCTGCCTAAGCAGGCGGGTGAATAATTACAGTTAAGGAGCAGCTCTGCTGCAGAAGCCTATGGCATCACACAAACCGTCTGACAGCTGCAAATTTCTCAGGCATCAATGCAAATGAAATGTGGAAGTCCTTCCTCCCAGCCTCTTACTACAAAACCACAAGCTTTTCCCTCTCAAGGTGCACTGGACCCTGTCTGTTCCCAAGAGGACACGTACTTGAGAGAAAGAGCTCTTGATCTTGTCTTTATCACCATTAAAAATGTAAATACTGCCAAAAGAGGAACTGCTTGAATGCTGATCTTCAAGGGGGGCTCCAACTGCTATATCCTCATATCCATCCCCATTGATGTCTCCAATGCTGGCCACAGTAAACCCAAACCTCGCAAAAGGAGAGGTCACCGGCACGTTTAAGTGTCCTTCGAAGGTGAATGCACCAGTCTGAAAAACATCCGAGAAGGAAATCTGTTTATAGCAAATGTAGCAAGAGTAGCTCTTACATGAGGGGGAAGAAAAAAAAAAAAATCTTATTGCACATTGATAATGCTTAAAACTGAACAATAAAGCCTTAAACAATACAATAATAAGTTTAAGATACCAGCTGACTCTTGGAGCAAAAGCTTGATCCTTCTGCATGGAGAACACGCGAATTCTCCCACAGCAGCAGTGTCTCTGGCCAGCCCTGTGCAGCAGAGACACTGAAGCACTGTCTGTTCTTAAATCAACAGCAGGTTGAGTTGATCCCCAGCTTGTTTCACAACGGAAACCATCCCATCTTCTACACGCTATTACAGAAGTAAGCCACGAGAGGGTGCACGTTATTTGAATTCTGAGAGATGACCAGACTTGTTTTCTGCTTCAACCATCCAGTACATGCCCTGAGAAAATTTTAGCAGTGCACCAAAGAGGGTTTCTCCTGGTCGGCTGTTAAAATTCACTTCTCATTCAAAATGATGGCGTTACCTTATATCCTGTACATTGTGTAATGGATCCTGTAGCTGGGCCCACAAAACATTTTGTTTTCTACATCTCCCAGGAAGCAAAGTTTTAGCAGCTACCCATGCACGCGTCTATTGCAAGCATTGCGAAGAACACTGCTTGGCACAGCAAGATATCACCAACAAATTGTCTATGTACAGGCAAAAGACATTACTTTATTACACTGTGGTAACAGTATACTTTAAGTACAGAATGGTTTTATTACTTTAGTTATTTCTCTTTTATATTCTAAGACAGGACCGCTGGCTTCATCCTGCAGTCCTCTACCATACAGGGAGAGCACATTCAGTGAGAGCACAAAGAAGGAATGTTTTATTTGTCACTACTTAGGCATGGCTGGAAAATCCCCAACATGGAGTGTTTACGCTACCAGTGTTTTTACCTCTGTCTCCAGGCGATAGACGTAAACCCTTCCTTCTTCCCCTTGAATGTGATAAAATGGAGCTCCAACAAGGAGAAGATCTGTCACCCCATCATGGTTCACATCAAGTGGGCAGAGCTCAGATCCAAAATAAGATCCAACCTGTGTTCCAGAAAAAGGCAAGCAGCTCTTTCACTGGAATTGTCTATATATAGCTTGGTAGAATTAGTGTCCTTTGCAGCAGCAAGGCAATTTTTAGAACAAAACATCACATATCTACTTATATGTGGATCACTTCCCTATTATTTATTTTATTACAGCCATCCTCAGGGACAGATCCTGCAACCAGTTCAGCAGTAACAAAATCATTATTCAATGATTTGACAGAAGAAAAAGAATACCACAGCTGACAACCTCTTTCCCCAGGAGCCATGAGAACAAAACATAAATATAGTACACCCCATTTAGCTAAATTTCTTCCAAGTCTTTTTCCAAATTTCATGATTTCTTATGCCAAAATGAGATGTGTGCAGCCCACCTGACCCTCCCTGACCTGACTACCCCTGGGGGAGTGAAGCACAGTACCTGCTCTCCTTCCAGGGTTTGTTTTAAGCGTCTGTCCTGAAACACCAACACCTTCCCTCTCATGCTGTGCCGTGGAGCTCCAGCCACGTACAATGGTCCATATTCTGTGTGAACCACTGCCACACTGTACCCTAGAGCATCACACGAGGAGAAAAAATAGCATTATCAGTACCATACTCTGTGCCTGAAGGGAAAAGCCCACATTTGGTCTGAGACACAGACCTACATATTCCATGAGATTCAAGAGTTTGCACCATGTCAAGTTGTTGTAGCCAATTTTTTTGATTACAGAGCATCTCAAAAATAGTGATTAGGAAACAGCAGGTAACTTTTCTGAGAGAAAAGCCAGCAAAGCTGAGATTTTCCTCTCTTAGCACCTTGTAGGGTAAGTGAATAAATCACTGCTCTGAAACACATACTTGAACTCTTGATGACTTTCCTTAACATTTGTCACAGTTCCTGAGTGATTATCCAACATATACACTTTTTTCTTTTTAATTATTCTGTCTGCAAGCTGGAAGGTTTACCACCCTTCACAGAAATGAACACTATACTCTGTATAGCAAGCAAAGAGAGATCTGTTATGGGGCTTCTGTAACAGGGAGGTACTGGGAGAAGGATTATCCTGACACAAACAGTCCACACCACCTCATATTAAGACTTCAAGGCCAAGGCTACAGCTGGGAGATACAAGGCTCACGAGGCTACAAAGCACTGGGGTGAATAAGCAAGGCTTTATTTGTCCCCAAGCCAAGAACAGTATTGATTCACAAGCTATTTCTTCTCCAGACACTCACAACAAGTGAGCTTATCAGCTCTCAAAAAATGCCTTTCATTGCAAGTATTCTTACACAGTGAAACCAAATGGCATGTGTTAACAGAGTAATACCACAAGGCATCATAACTCATAAGAGAAAAATGTCATATATTCCCAGCAATAAGGGGAAATAAAAGTGTTTGCATCAGAATCTCTGCCCCTGCTACAGAAAATATTTAAACCCAGTAAGATGCTGCAGGAGGTGGCCTTCTTCAGGTAAATGGTGTCAGTGTCAGCACACTGCACTAAACACCGTCTAAACAAAACTGCAGTCAGGTGTCATTTGAACTCAGAGAGGGGTAAGGATATTACCTAGGTAACCGTATTTTGCTTGTTGGGCTGCTTCTTTAGATTCATTCAGGAAAACAGCTGTCTTGGTTGCCAGATCATACAGCAGAATTCCACCAGACCAGTCAAAGGCTCCCACCGCACCAAACATCAAGACTTGCTGCAGAAGCAACGTACTCCAGATTAGGAGAGATGAACACAGGGCAAGTGCCAGCGCTAGTGACCTCTAGCACTCTGCAAAGCAGTTTAGTGACAAGCAGTGTTTTCTAGCTTACAGCTCCTGCACTCCTTCCTGGACCCTGTAGCTTCAGCAGTTCTACCAGCTCCTGACAGATACTGAAGACAGACAAGGTAACTGCCCATCTCCCAGCTCACTACATTACTTTTTTTTTTTTTTTTTCCCCCAAAATTTGGATGGGTGTTGTCCTTGCAGCCAAGGCTGATGAATGTTCAGTAGCCTTCTCACAATCCACTATTTTCCCCTCCTGACATTGACAGAGAGAATTCTTGTCCTGGGTGAACCAAGGTTTTAAACCAGAGGATTCTAAAAGAGGATAATTATTTTATTTGCAATACAACAGAGCCCCTGACTTGGGCGTTGGAGTTGTGAATGCCAGCAAAATCAAAGCTATCAACTGGATATCAACTCTTTCGCCCAGTGGAATAAAAAGCATCCAGTGGTTAGAACATAGGAGATAAATCCCATCCTAAAATAAAATTCACTGCTGACTGACTATATGAAACTCCTATTTTTACTTATCTGACACATTCAAAGTAAGTGGTGGCTTGCAAAGGAGATTTAACTATGTGGGTCTCACACTTCTGTATCACCATCATTTCTTGTGGGACACCTGATTCCTTACAAGGACTGAAGCAGCAGAGCGTACAGCCATTCAGCAGGGTTGAATGCAGAACACTTACCTGATCCAAGATCTGCACACTGAAACCAGCTTGTGCAAGCTGATATTCCAGAGCATCACCCTGCATACCTGAGGATGCGACAGAAAGAGGGTAAGCCACTTTCTCCTTATTTCTCAGAAGGTACTCATGAAATAAAAAGATTGCTGTTTACCTTCTATACCAATAATACTCTGCTGCAGGGTTGAAAGCAGCCCATCTAATGCTGAATAATTGGTCACCTGAAATATATTAGTGTCACCTGGGCCAGATGCAATTAGCCGCAATTCATTTAGGGCCTTTGGTTTTTTGAAGGCATCTCCCACCTGCAGAAGAGATGCAAATCCATCAAAAGAAGCAACCTTCAGAGTCTCCTCACCCTCACCTACTTCATTCAACAGTTTGTAGTAAAAACCTCAGCTTCAGCCACTGTGTGTAAACCCAAAAACAGCAATTGCTTTGGAAGCCAATGAACTGGACAGTCTCAGTGTCTCCTGGAGCCAAACCTTTACAAAACCCCTTCACATAACTGCCTGGTGCTGTATTTGGTGTATGTGCCTTTGTTGTACCCAACAGTTAATTTTGGAAATCAACAAGTTACAAGACATAAAATGTTCATAAAATTGAATATTTTCCTGTCCTGAAAGAATGAAGAGGCAGCACAAAGATTATCTGAGGAGATATATAGCATGTCTGAAACCAAACTTCAGACTTGCAAACAAAGCCTTGTTGACAAATGGGCTCATTTGCTGGTCAAGTTAAGAATATGTCAGAAGTTTTGTTCTACAAAATTTTTAAACATGCATTTCATCTAGGAGGTAGCTTTAAATTCTTGGCCTAGTTCTGAGTCAGGAGGACTGCAGTTGATAACAAGCAATGAACAATGACCTCTTCGTTCTGCTATTTTGTCCTTGGGTGGGTAGGTCAGAAAAGCTTTAGTTTTTATTTATCACTTTGACATTTTCCAGAATAACCTGGATAATGAAACATAAATCACACTTTGTGGAGCTAGACCTCACTAAGGTTAAGGCCTTTGCCAGATTCAGTCATTCTAGAAAGATTTTTCTAAATTTTTTACAAGGAAGAACAAGGTCTGATGTACTAAAAGCACAACTCTGTTGTGAAAAGTCTGAGAGTAAGTGGATACAGGGCGCTGAATGTGGTAGGTGTTGGAAGTAACTAACATGGGCCTATAATTGTCACTTCATAGATTATAGTATCAGTTCATACCACAGTTTTATCTTTTACCTTCTTATTTTATACGTGCCTCTTCCCTTATTTACTGGAACCATGTATGGATCAGTTTCTCCTTCTCTCTGTCCCTAGTGCTACCAAGAAATGGAAGGAAGATACGATCCAAGTACATTCCCAACCTACCCCAATGGCGTAGCGCTTGATTCCTGCCATTTTGGGTGAATTTATCACTGTTGTCAAGTTCATTTCATCCAGGAGTATTTCCCCATCTGTAAGCACAATCATGACCTTGGCTGCATCCTTGCGGGATCCATGACTTTCAGTGAAGATATAATCCCTGGTAAAACATCAAAACAAAGAACT
This sequence comes from Tetrax tetrax, assembly GCA_009806455.1. Lineage (NCBI taxonomy): Eukaryota > Metazoa > Chordata > Aves > Otidiformes > Otididae > Tetrax > Tetrax tetrax. The sequence goes on along the minus strand of WHYT01013818.1, from coordinate 35,755 downwards.
TGGGATGAAAGTTGAAGCTTCCCTCCTTGAGATAGAAGGAAGAGTCTTGTTGAATTGAGCACTTGCAGTGAACAGTCACAGCAAGGTAGCACGAGAATTTCTTTCATATTCACATATCTTAAAAATATCAGGTGGTATCTCCCTTTCTATTGCTTCCTGAGCCCCTCCTCACATCAAGAATTAAGCACCAACAACTGGCTTTTATAACCCTCTAAACAGAGGGTTAAACCCTGCTGCCTGTCATTCAACCATGGCCCAATAAATGACAACTTTCAGCATCTGAATGTCCATAGAAGTCCCTCTCCCTTACACCTGAAAGGCCCCAGAAATTAATCTTAATTTCTTGTGCTTTTTTCTTTTTTGTTACTTACAGGACATGCTGCATGGCAGATGCTGTTTTGGTCACATTGCACACCTGCACAATATCAAGCACTTTCTGGAGGGTGGCACGAGGATCCCAGTTTTCTCGCAGGTCAAACTCAGTTCTGATTTCGAAGCCATACTGTACCACTGCAAAATCACACTGGAAGGAAGCAGCAGAGAAGCACCTGGCTTGTGACAACTGTTGATTCAGAGAAAAAGAGGGCTCTCTGCAACAACTAGCCCAGAAATCCCAACAGGAACATTAGACAGACTATGCAGTAGGGAAGATTTTTTCAGGAGTAAGTGGCTTTTAAATATGTCTAGTGCAGACACAGAGATTGTTTTAAGTATATTGTAGCTGAGGAAAACGAAAGCACTATCAGTACAGAGAGAGAACTGTTTTGGAAAACACTGGTTTGTTTTTAAGTCCTTGCATTTTCCTGCTGTGTTTGGCCCATGTGCAGGTTGCAGAGGGGATCATCTGTGATATTACTGAATTGTTCCTTCATTGCTCCCTGCTGCAGATCGTCTTTCCTTGGAGTACTCCTATTCCATGGTGATCTGATTATCAAAGACAGTCTGGAGATTGGGACCATTTCTTCACTTTGTATTTGCATAACACATAACGTTTCTTCCTTTCACTGTGCAAATAACAAGGTAAAATACGCTAACGCTTGGAGCATTGGAGAGGTAGAGACTTTCCTAAAGTGGATGTGTGGATCACACTTCTTGGCCTCAGTGGAGAAAGCAGTAGAGTAGCTTCATGCAGAACACGGGACAGCAGCTAACGAGTCTGGTAAGGTGCATGGCTGAAGAGGCACTCTGCTTGGCACTTCTGTGATTGCAGGTAAAGTAGAAACAGAAATAGGAAACCAGAAGAAAGTAATGACTGTCATCTTACAAGAAAGCAGAGATTGTGCCCACTGGGCTCCAAGCATGGCAGTGTAGCAGAGCTAGGGATTTCTGAGCATACAAACCAGACTTTTTATATCTACACTATTCCTGGAATCAAAACTGGGAATGTACTGCTAAGATGTAAGCAAAATCATGTTGAGAATAAATGCAAGTTTCCATCCTAATGGAAACAAACCTGCATAGACCCAAATTCTGGTGAAGAGGCAGCTTAAATAAAGCACAGTATGCTCTTTAGCCTGCTAAGAAAAAGAATAGAGAATACCTCAGAGCACTTCTCATACAGTGTTTTCATCATCTTGTGGATGAATGCTTTTGCTCTTTCAAAATCCTCTGGCTCAATGCTCCCTGATCCATCCAGAATAAAAGCAATCTCTGTCCCAGAAGCTGTCCAGGATAGGGAAAGTAAAGGAATGAGGTGAAGGCAATCAGCAGTTTTTAACCAAGTTCTTTACCCAGTGTTATCGATCAATGCACAAGTAATCCGAGTCAAACAAGCAACTGAACTGGACCAAGACTACTCAGCTGTCATTTGAGCACGAGCTACAGCTCAGGTCTGGCAGCTCACGGTGCATCAGCCCCCCAGACCATGTCAGTCCATGGCATGATTCTGTTAAAAGATACTTCACCACCTACGCAAGTCATTTTCCTCCTCCTCTTTGTCCTCCTCCACCCAGGAAGGGAGTTTGCTGTCACCACTGTCATTAGTGTTTCTGTGCTCTGGTGCTTCAGTTGGAATATTTTCAGCTGAAACAGGAAACAAGTTTAAGCAAAGACGACAGGGCAGTGGGAGAGAAAGCAAAAGATTAATAAAAACCTTGCATTATTGCCTGCACAGTGTTCCTGTGCCTTACTGCCTGGCAGGTGAACTCTTCCTCATTCCTGCAGCCAACACGGCTTTCGGGCACAAGACTACAGGTGCTATGGAAAGAACTGGGAGGTTCGAAGGCTGTGGGGATCGAGACTCCGTTTTAAAACTACAGCTACAGTTCAATAAACTGCTCTGAGCGCACCCAGAAGTGTTTCACAACAGAAACACCGCACATGCGGTGAGCGCGTGTATTGTAACGCACCCGTTACAGCCCAGCTGTCTTTTCATACTGGTTGTGGCTGCAGGTCACAGATACAGAACACAATCTCTTGTCCTCCCGCTTGGTTGGCTGAGGAGGAGCGTTACTCGTGTAGCAGAATTTACTTTTATTTGTTTTGCTGTTGCTGGGCAAGTGACTATGAGAACAGGATAAGATCTGGAGATGTATTTACATTCCTCGAGCAAAGAAACTACCCACCATCTCAGATCCACTCTATAAGTTACAGAGAAGATAGATGATGTGTCAGGAGTCAGATTTCTTCTACCTGAATCATTCAGAGTCTGTCTCTCCAACTCTGAAAGGAAACTGTCAAAATCTTCATATGTGGACAGCACGAACCAGTCACTTCCAGCTTTCTGCAGCTCTTCTGGGACCCACTGGTTGCTAATGAACTTGCCAATCTAGGGAGAAAAGCCATCAGGCAGGGAGACTGAACGCGTTTTATACACAGACAAAAAACCCAACAAATTCTCAAATTGCCATTAAAAATTTGAAAGCCCTGAACAGGCAGGAGTTTTCTGAAAGTTTGGTAAAGCAACCCTGATCCTAGGGTCCATAGAAAGCCCTTAGTTAAAAAAAAAAAAAAAAAAAAGCAGCTAATAAAAGCTCTAGAGCCACAAGACATATACAATGTAAGCATCTTTGCTTCTAGGATGTATTCCTTAACCTCATCCAAGATAAGCTCTCTGGCATCAAGAAGATGGAGTCCTGAGTGAATCGAGGGAGCCAGAGCAGCTCAGAGTGGACATCCTGCATGTCTAATGCATGACTACCTTTTCTTCCACCCACCGCTAAAGCGTAAGAGCAGACACATGGGATGGATGGAACCATCACTCCTCTATATATGTCCTTTGATGCCAAAGTGTGTTGCTTTGATGGTGCTTCCCACTCACCTCAGGAGCATACAGTTTAACCATAGCCATTTCCAGGGAGCTCATCACATTGCTCCATCTGTGGTATTCCAGAAACACTTGCCCAGATGCCAGGACAATGATTATCCTCTCATCAGTCTGGCTGGAGTCAGGGCTTTCACCAAAGACTTTATCCCTGTGGAAACAGAAGCCTAGAGGTATTTTGTGGGACAATCCACATCTGCAGAGCTAGAAATGTCAGTGCTGCTGGCAGAGTGCTGATGTTCATTGAGCTCTCAGCCCGCAAGAGTGCAGATGCGCAAGGCAAACATGCACAAGGCTTTATGCTTTCCAGGGACATTGGCTGTCCACAACTGGTAGCTGTGCCTTCACAAGCACTTTCACAAGTAGCACAGGGGGCAGTTTTACAGTGCAGATCAGTATTGTTAGAGTCATGCTACTGAGAAGAAAATGGAGTCAAGAGGGAAAGCATGTCTCTCAAAGATACAGCATATCGGAGAAAAACATGGGAAAGGCCTTGAACACATGCTTCAAGCATGTGACTGAATTTTCATTCTGAGGCCCCTGTGTCAGTCAGGAAGGATTTCACACTTGGCCTCTTGGCAATTTCTCCTTGTGGAGCTGATGGTCCCCCAGACAGACTCATTCACAGGCCTCAGCTGGCAAACCCATCACCAAGAGAAGCACTGGAAAGGTGAGAGCTTCAAGGATGTGAGATAACAGAGTTGAGAGGAGGTGCAGGAGACGGGCTTGATGCACATGAAACACAAGGAATCACTTGAGTGTTCCTGGAGCTTCTTGACACATGTGAACTCACAACACATGCTGCAGCGTGGCTGTGATGTCAGTCTGTGAGCTCTGCTGCTTGATGTTTTGAACTTTGAAGAAAGCAGTGAGTCTGTCACAGCTTTCTTGTAGGCTCAGTTCGGTTCGGATCTGTGCTCCATACTGCACCACAGCAAACTTGATCTGCAGAAAGCAGATGGCAAAGCCAGAGCTGGTTAGACAAGATCTAAGATAGGAACCTTAAGTCCCTCAGAGTGGCAAGTTTAGTCCCAAACTTTACTGCCCAAACACAGAAAGCATATATATACATATATATCAAGTAATAGGTAGATCAGCTGTCTTTATCCCTCTGTCTCCCATCACACATTTGTATTCTGGTGATCCCTTTTGGATCAGCTCCAGGAACTGACTTCATTTTCTTTGGCTCAAGACAATAATTTCTCTGTCTAAATGTCCTGTATTTGGCTAGACCTTTCATGACTATGTGGCTTAGCCTCACTTTGTCCCTAGATTTATTTAAATCATTTAAAGTAATGGCTTGTAAGCCTCACTCCTTATTTTTGTGTATACTGTTTCAAGGTGCCCAAGAGATTTGCCTGGTAAAATATCTAAGCATGCTTCTGGCATGAAAACCCACTCCTAGCTCTTCCACTTCCCTCTTTGGCTTCTCCTCCTCCTTGGCTTATTAACATTTAACTCCTGGATTAGAGTATGTAAAATTATTACTAGGATCACTGTAAACTTTAAAAAGCAATAATTATGTGAACCAAGAGACTTCCCATTCTTCATTAGAGCTCTAATCCATCCCACCTATCAGATGATGAGGCTCTGAGGAGGTTCACAAACCTTTGAGCATTTCTGCCACATAGACTTCATCATATTGAGGACAGACGTCTTGGCATTTTGGAAATCATCTGGCTTGGTGTTCTCTGATCCACCCAGAATGATGGCAATCTCTGTTCCCAGTTCTGTCAATGCAGTTAAATATAAGAGGAAGTTTAGGGACACCTCAAAAGCCTAACATTTAGCAAAGGTTCAAGAACATTGACATATTATAAACAATCAAAAATTTGACTGCAGCACCCTCCAGCCATTCTGAAAGCAGGGGTACCTGGTGATGTGGTCTATGCTGTAGTGAAAGGTTTTATTTTTTAAAAATCTCAGTGAATGATGACTGTAATAATGATTGAAATTTGCCCATTATGAGTAATCACTTTTCCCTCCCCAGCGCTCCCTCACCAGATGAATGCAAGCTGCTTCACACACAGCTAACAGAGCAGGGAGCAATGCCTGCTCGTGTCCAGTACCTACCTTTGCACATGTGGTTGTTCCCTGCACTGCCAAAGAGCTCACCGCAAGCACTGCGGGCGTCGTCTGTGCTGACAGAGCTACTGGTGTCAGTGATCTTGTTTCTGCTGCTTTTGCTTGGAATGCTCTTTAATTTGGTCTCAACTAGAGAATTTTAAAAGCAAAAAAAAAAAAAAAAATACACTCTACGTTTTGAAAATACTCTTTTAATTAACACACTTTAAACTCAGGATCTGTTGGCACCCAGGTTCCCAGATTTGCAGAAAACCTGAAGATCAGACTGTTAACAGCAGTTAGACAACTGAAGATGGAACAAGACCATCTAGATGTCTAATTTAAACCTCTCCGCTTCTTTTCAGCGACTGTAAAAAGGAGAGCAAGGCTAGACAATCAGATCAGCTCTCTGCTCCCTTGATTAAATGCCCAACAGCCCAGTTAAGTTGGAAGGAACAGCCTTGAGTGCCCAGGCACTTTTAAAAATCCCAGTGAATTTTGTCACATCTATTCACTAAGAATGCAGATGCTTTTCTAAATTCTGGCTTAAAAGCTGGATCTTTTGGATGCATGGGTCACCACAACAGAAAATCTGTAGGCTGAACCCTGTAACCCTGTTGAAGTCAGTATAATACATGTCAAAATTCAGTTTTTAGCCTCTCCCAGTGGACTGTAGACCTTGCTGGCTAGGAACTCAGAGGCCCCTGCTGTTAGAGCAGAGCCTCATGCTGTTATTTCTGTCCCTCTGCAAAGGCACAGCACTGGCTTTGCTCCGATACCCATTTTGGTGAGGTTGAGGAAAGCTGTGCTGCGCAAGTCGGTGGTGAGCAGAGTACAGACTCCATTCATGTCCTCAGTACTGGCGAAAGGTCGGCGGTGCTTCTTCTGCTGGCACGCCTGTGGGGACGGCAGGGAAGGCTAATGAATGATGAGCAAATTCATAGACAGAGGGTGACTGAAGATGCCACCTGGCAAGCATTCAGCATCCCCTGCACAGCACCGAAAGCCTAGTGAGAGTCAAAAAGCACCTTCCCTGCCGCATCAGTTTACCCAGGACTTCAGCCCTGCACTGAAGCGAAGAGTGGGGATGGGGAGCTCAGCAGACTGAGGTGTTAGCCTCCAAATTGGTGGCTCTCCTAAGCCTTCTCTGCCAGTCCTCCCTTTTCATATCAGTGGGAGTGGCTGCAGTGAAGTACAAGGTCCACTGCAGTCTTCAGCTGATGAGAAGCGCCCTTCTCAGTTTTCCCTCCTGGCTGGCAATGCACCAGCTGGCTTCCCAACCAGCCAGTATCCAGCCAAGAGCTTTTAGCCTTTGTCCTTCTGTTATGTCTGCTCATTTGCATTTCCCAGCAAAAATACACAGCATTTTGGAAAAATCAAATTGTCCTTAGCCATGGATATGTTCAGTCCCTTACCAGAATCCAATCTGAGTTCCTGTTGGTAGCTATGCCACCATCCTGGATGTTTTTGGAACCTTTAATCTTTCCTGAAATTGAATGAATGACTGAATTAATTAAGAAGAAGGAGAACAAAATTGAAATGGATACAGTACTTGTCAGTCTTGGGCAGACAGAATAAACCCAGAGACAGGCTACAACTACTGAGGTCAGCTGTATCTGCTGTTCTAGCAGGAGGGCTCAGAATTAATGTTATCAGTAATGAATATGTTGGAAACAAAAAACTTTGCCTTGTATTTCAACAAAAGTTAGGTGAAGACTTAAGTTGTGGCAGAAGCTGTGAAGACTTAAGCTGTGGCAGAAGAGGTCTTGCAGCCTCCAGACACATCCCTCCCAACCATTGGGACCATGGGTTTCCGTTTCTCTCTACGAAGTGCTGATCTACAGCCTCTGCACCTTCCTTGTGCCCGTGGCAAAGCAAGTGCTGGGAAGGGGAAGCGGGACTGTACCTCGCAGAGGTATCTCCTGGCACTGGATCTCCTCCTGCAAAACTGTGCACTTCCTCAGTCTGCCCAGACCGTTGTCTACTGCGGAAGTAGCCAAAATCCTGTAGAATGAGATAAAAAGGTGGAAAAGAGGGAAAGTACCACAACCAGGCAGAGTCCTTTGGCAGTGCAATGCAAAACAGTCATCTGTGTGCTCTTGTCTGTTCTGACAATGCCTCTTAATTAACTGGAGTCCAGTGTGGTTTTGAGTTGAACCGCCAGTAAGAGGAAAACACTTGTTTTCTCCTACAAATCATCATCCTTCCCATTATCTGAACTATGAAATCAAGAGTGCTATCCCAGATAAAGGAAGAAGTCTGGAGGTGACTTGCCCATAGAATACTGGAGGTAAAGGGAGCCAGAGGTGCAGCAAGAGTCCAACTTCCACACCAGGAAACGGCAGCACTGCTGTATGAAATGGAGACTGCTCTTTGAGTCAGCCAATTTCTGCTTGGGGGGTAGAAAAGTTTCTTTACTCCGAAACTTAAAATACCCTGTCTGCTACACAGCCAGAGCAATCTGCTCAGTATAATATAGGTTATCTCTATAGCAACCACTTGTGGTTGGCTTCTGTTCACCACTCTAGTCATCCATTTCTCTTCCCCTACAGACCCAATAGTCGAAATACAGCAGTTTCCAGCTCTTCATGGTCTTCAGACCAAGCTCACAACATAACCCTTGACAGCTGGTGGGAACGTGACTGCTGCAGCCCCAGAAACGACGCAGTACGCCAGGAAGCACTACAAAAACCCAGCTGCTTTTTTCTGCCATTTGGTTAAATAAGCGAACATCCTTTCTGTACAGTGCCGCAACTTAGCTGCGGGTGAGGGGAGAAACATTGCAAAGACTGCCAGGCTGACAACGTGCACCTCACACCAGTGAAGCTCTAACACCACTCATTAACCCCTAAGAACTGAGCAACAATTTTGGGTCCCAGGCAGAGGAACCCGTGCTAACAGCTGTAGAAAGTGAGAAGATACACGACCTCAGGCCACACTCATTGATAAAGTTTTTCTTTCTTCTGATCCTTACATGGCTGTGTTCCCATCCGAGTGCTGAAGAACTCTGGGCCACAACAAAGAGGCTGTGCCTTGTGTGATCCACGTCTTGCCAGTGTCAACATTAAAGCTCCTCAAGGACTTGACCACTGAAAACAATAAATAAATAAATGAGCACAGAAGATGGTGATCTGCAGAGTCATAGTTAACAGGCTGTTAAGCAGAGGCATTAGGCAGGAGGAAGACACCAAGCTATGGAGATTTCCCTGATTTAGATTAACAAAGGATTTTCTTGCCCAGCCTAATGAAAAATAAAGTAACGCAAGTCCTGTTGCTCCGTTATGAAAGTCCATCTTGGATATCACAAAACATCCCTAGTAGCTGAAGCTCCCAAGCCTACGTTTAGGCAGGAGAGGAAACAGAACGCCAGGGCTTGCGCAAGTGGTGTGTCACTTCAGGGTTGCACCAGTGGATTCATGTCTTGTAAAGCTGATATTCAACAGACCAGGACACTGAAACCCTTTAGATTAAAGAATAAGCAGTTTAGATGGAAGCAGAGATTGTTCTTCACAAGAACAGTGTTGTCATAAACCTGGTAAGAAGAGGAGAACATGGATTTTGTGGGATGTTAAGAAAAAGCTCAAAGCTTGGCAGCACAGGAGCAAACTCGTGCCAAATGCGATGGATACTCTGCTGAGGATGCAGCTCTGCTAAAGGTCCAATAACTTATCAAAATAGATATAAAAGAGCCATCAAAAAAAAAAAAAAGAAAGAAAAAAGAAAAACTTCTACTCATTATTCACAGAGCTGTAACATCCTAAAGGTAACTTTGGGTTTTTGCATGAATGCACTTCCTCCTTGCAAGGCAGCCCACTAAAAAGAGGGCTGACGCTTTAGCTGTAAGACTCTGTGGCAAGCCAACCCTTATTGCTGTTCACACTTCAGCTCTTGATTTCTGTAAGCATGTTAACACTTCAGTAAATTCACAGGCTGGGAAGATAAGTATGCTCAACTCTAAGTGACAGACTGAAAATGTCACAACGTAAGATGCACGGAAGGCAAGCTAGGATAAACGCTGTAAATTCAAGCACTGAGCTGCACTGTATCACCGAACCTCTGTCAATCACACAACTTTGAAAACTTCACACTAATCTCAGGAACAAGCCCAAGTGACTCCGATCACAGACTCTGTCCCTGTTTGAAACTAGAAAAAAAAAGGACAAAATCTGAATTTTAGAAATTACCCGAGCCTAAAATCCTTGTGTTGAATGCCCAGATTCCAACTGTAGAAGCTGTAGGTTGAGCCTGCATTTAAACACGTAGTCTAGCATTTTTAATATAATCTCTAGTGTACTAACAAGAGGTCAAATTCTGTCCTTGTGTCCATCTGGAGTCATTCCTGATTCTATTTTACTCAGAGCTCATGCAACCAATTCCATGTCATTTCCCAGCCTGGCTATGAAAGTAAGGGTGAAAGAAGAAGTGAAATACCGCAACTGGGGCAATTACCTGAAACGTGCAAATACTTTGAAATTTTAGTCTTTGCTTCTGCTTCCTGAAATGTCCCAGGCATTTTTTGATTTATGTTTTCATCCCTTTCAGAGTGTAGGCAGATCATCCTGAACTATACTGCCTTGCTTTGCAAATCCCACTTCACCAGTTAACATCCCTAAATTAACTCAGAGATGCTCCTAAGCATCTGTGGATGTTTTCACAACACCATCCATTTATAAAGGCTGCCAGCAAACTTCCTGTAAAATGAAACAAAACCAGAATTCCAGATATGCCAGAACAAGCTCCCTAGAAAGTTCAGCCACCTTTGAAGTAAGGGACAATTCTCAAGCAGACAAGAAAAAGAAAAAATGGTGTCCAGGGAGCTGTGAATATTCCTGTGCTCGTAGGGCATTTGGCCTGGGAACTAGAAGCTCCTCAACTCTGCGCTTCGTTCTGCTGCTGCCCAGCCAAGGTATTTGAACTTTGTGCTCCTGACTCCCTGCTCACAAGGATTTCCAACACGGATGACTCAGGAGGTTTTAGCACTTTAGTTATTGAAATTAAGTGCACTAAAATTAAACTCAGGAAAAAAACACACGTGTGCCTTGTCACATAACTACATTTTTCTGCACTGCTGCTTTCACTAGTAAAACCCACAAATGCAAAAAAAAAAAAAAAAAAAAAAAAAAAAAAAAAAAAAAAAGTTGCTAGAGAAGAGCGATAGACAAGATAGACATGATCTACAGAAGCACACAAGGACAGAAGCCTCCACCAACTATTTCACCTTATTTTTTCATAAGCCAAATCAAGAAAGGTCAAGATTTGAAAAAAATATCAGTAACTTCTGTGGGCACATCCATTACGGATTTATGTTTACAAAGTTGGGAGTTACCTGGCATAATGTTAAACATAAGAATAAAGATATTAGCAGAAGTAATACATCATCATACAACATGGAGAAGTCAAATCCAAATAAGGAAAACAGGAGAGCACAAATCTTGATGTTGAATCTAAAATCACAGCAAAGCAAGCTACAGAGAACCTTGATAGGCATCACATTAAAATAATAAAACTGATAACAATTTTTTCCCAAACACACTGGAAGCATAAAGCTTGTCAGGAAGTCCATAAGGGCACAAAATGAATACTTAGAGAATAATATTATTTCTGTACAGATGGAGCAGATATGTACAGTATTGAGTCTTTTGAAAAGGGAACCAGACAAACAATTCTCTCATATGGAATCAAACCAGCATTTCTTTGTGGAGTTGCTGGAAGAGGGGCCAGTAACATCCACAGCGCAGCTGTCCATTGCTTGAGCTAAGGGACTAGCACGGGTGTTACCCTTTCTGGGCAGCTAAAAGGCAAATTCATGACAGAACTGTCCCCACGGGGCTACAGGACAGAGCGATGTGGATACAGACTCTAACTTGGGGTAACTTCCTTCTAACGCACACCTATGCTTTACTTTACACAAACTTACTCCCAAACAAAGGTCTTCTGAATTTTCTTCTAAAAAAATCCTACATGTTCTAGAGCTCTTGTGAAGGAAATCAACATGCCAAAAACTTGTGGGAAATGGATCTCTGAAAGTGCATACTACTTAATCCAAGGTGCATCTAAAATAACACCAGAAAGGGGAAAATATTTAAAAAAAACCCAAACCCTCAGCTACATTCTGTTCTCACCTACTTCACTATGAGCAGACAAAAAATAAAAAACTATAAAAGGCCAAACACATCTCGTTAGCTTTGTATTTGAGAGTGTAATTTCACCTAGCAGGCACTTTTCTCGCACTAAGGATGAACACTGTGAAACTCTCTCCACCCGGACGAGTTAATTTCTCTGAAACAGTAAAAAAACACATCACAAACTAAGGACTTTCCGTACCAGTCCAAACATCCTGAACTTTCTACATAAGAATCATGTTATTGGCTCACATTAAGGGACCATTATGAGTCTCCAGAAATTGCTTTCTTTCCAGACTAAGACTTTTATTTTCTAATATATGTAAGATAAATATAGAGATAAGACTCACGCATTAGGAAGAGTAGATACAGGAGCAAGCTCATTGTTCCCAGCTTTGAGGTGAAGGAAGGAGGAGGACTGGAGATACCAGGTAGACGCTGCTCTTGTCCTCTGATGGTTCTCCAGATCTGCATGTCTCATTGTGCTTGCTGAGACAAAGTGACTCTATTGTGGATTTCCTAGCTGAGGTTTCAAGGCGTATACTACTGACATTTTAATAAAACTGCATATGCAAAGACCTACTAAACGGCAAACATTACGTTACTGAAAGGTAATTTTAACAGTCTCCACTGCTGTCCATCAGCATATTTAATATCCTTTGAACAGGATGTGTCTGGAAAAGCTGCTAGGGTCTATGTTTGTACTGTCCACCTTCTCCTTTGGTGCTTGCTGTGTGGACAGGCCACGTCACACCGAAATGTGCAGGCAGATTGACTGGAGTGAACTCCCAGCAGAAATTTAAGAGACATATCAGTTCCCTGATGCCCTTGTAGTATTTTTTTAATGCAAGAGGTTCTCCCCTACCCTCACTCTCACACACACAGAGCACTTGTTGTTCCCCTTTTGTTTTGTATGTTACTGGTAGGAGAAACATTGACGTTTTATGGCAGGATGCCCAGGGTACATTAAGAGATTCTGCATCTCTCCCCTCTACCAACAATTCTTTGGCTTCTGCAGATCTCTCCTCTCTCTGTACTGCTGACACTAGTCTGGGCCTGACTAGCACAGAATTATTCATAAATAGTTTATACTATTGGAGTACTGTGCAGCAAGTATTACATGGATGCAGAGTGTTTTGTGTTACAAGCACTAAATGAGCTGGAACAGCAGATTTGAGCAATCAGAAGAGTTAACTCATAGGAAATCCTTTGGGAAGGGCTGGGGAGAGAAGAAAGCCATTCCAGAGATGCAGTTCTCTTTGCCCAAAAAGTGTACGTTTTCCAAGTGTTCTCAGAAAAGAGTGCATCAAATCGCACAGACGCTTTCTAGCTACATCCAACTCTCTTCCCCTAAGGACTCCCTGTGTTTAACAACATTTGACAAGCACCCTCAGAGTCCAAAAATGCTGTAGTACTCTGCATCTCATGAATCTGAACTGAAAGAGATTACATCAAAAGAGGAAGTGAAGAAAACACTCTCTGCCCTCAGATTTTAGTAACAGTTCCGTGCCAGCCATGAGCAGGCGCAGTCATGCCTTTCTGAGGCTTTGCGTGGTCCTGTCTTCCCCCACTTTTATTCATGCTGCTGCAGCAGATGTGAGGTTGCAAAGTGGAACATTTCTTTTAAAATATTCCCCCCCCCCCATTTTATTTTCCTTGTAGTCACAGAGCAACAACTGAAATTTCTTAAATACAGCAAAGAAGAACAAAACGAATAGTTAGCCACAGGAACAGCCCAGCTGAGAAATCTGCCAGCTGCACCGCTTCAGAAATAGCTCTCTGCAGCTTATGTAGACTTACATAAAGCATCTGTTCTTTGTCTGAGCCCTTTTGCTTGTCACATTTCAAAGCTCCTTTTGCTAGCTACAGAGGCAACGGAAAGTATGCTCAGTTGCAAGTGGGATCACGAAGAGATGAAGAGAGGGAATCAACCGAGACACAGATACACCTCCCCATACTGGCTTCAGCCTCAAAGCACACTTTGAAAAAATAACAGGGGACAAAACCAACCATAGAATAAAATGTGCAGAGCATGTGAGGAACAAGAAAGTCTTGCTTCCACCTATGCTCCTGAGAAAATGGCCTTATGAGGAATTGGGAACCATATAAACCAGACATTAAGTTTCTTTTAAGAAAATCACGGAGATAAGCGGCAACATAGATCACTGTGCAGTGGGAGGAACTTGGAGCCTAGCATAGAGGTCACTGGGTGCAATGACCAGGCAAAGCGTGCTTGAGTAGAGGAGGAGGAGGAGGAGTTTGGAAGAAATAAGGTCTGTATGCATCTCCCAATCCTCCCAGGAACAGAAACTTTGACCGAATCACCCAGGGGAGGGTTTGAGCATCCACAACCCTGCATGGAAAGTAATAAGAGCTGCTGGTGTCCATCGCCATGGCCCAGCTGGGCCTTCAAGGTCTCTGTGGCTCATACCTACAGAGCAGACAGAAGAGAGAAACTGCAGCTATTCCTCCACTGCCATTTGTGAAAGGTTTCTGTTTTCTCAGATGAGAGCACTGCAAAGGCTCCCCATTGGCCTAAGGACAGATTCACATGCAGGTGGGTTTAACTGTCACAAGAGGTAGAAGGGAGAGGGCAGGCCATCCGTTGACAATTTCTTGTGTAAATGACTGAAGTGTTTCCTGACCAAACATTATGATCTATCAAGAGTGGATCCCAAAATTCTGTTGGTCCTTCAAAGCTATGAAGCAGCTTGTAAGTCCTTCCTCTTGCAAGGAGCTGCAGACAGCCCACAAAATAAACCCCAGACAGCCTTCCCGTTTGTAATGTGAGCAAAATGGGAAGTGGCTCAAATGGTGAAACCAAAGAGGAGCCTTGTGCACTAAGGACACAGAAAACCGGGAGGTTCCTAACACTCATCTCACTGGTGCTGACTCATCTCCAGTCTATAGGAGGGATCCCACTGCAGAGAGGCCGCAGCTCCTCAAAAATCTTTTTTTCCATAGTACAAAGGACTGTACAACAGTCTGGGCACTGCTAAATCTTCTGACGAACCTGATGTATCTGTTTGCTGCATCTGCCTGTCCCTGTCTGCTGTCCATCAGCTTGAGAGGGCTGGGACTGGTGGTCCCTGGCATGACAGTGAAGCACAAGGAATGCCAAGGTCCTGTTTCACAGTGGACGCTAGATGTTAAAGAGTATTTTTGATGAAGGTCAAAAGATAAATTAACACTACAAGCTTAAGAAAGGGATTTAAAGAGAATGGAGGTTCAAGGAATGGCTGAAGAGGCAGGTTATCTTGAAAGCAAGCTGTCACAGCCCACAGTTATCAAAAACACTACCAGTAAGTAAGATTTTTCTTTTGTTTATTAAGATTCCAGGCAGGGATGGGCAGATCAGATTCTGCATTTCTTGAGAATCTCTAAGTGTGCCTACCACAGCAAAGCATCAAGCACAGCAACAGACCACCACATGCCAGATGATCTTTTTGTGCAGTATGAGCACCTTGTCAAATCTTGGCAACACTTAGGACAAAGCCATAGATGGAAAAGCAGCTGAAGGCTTCACAAAGCAAGAAAACGGCAGAAGCTAGAGAAAAGTTAGTTACAATTCAGAGACCCAGTGCAGTGAAGCTGCAGAGGGAATTGCCCAGCGCAGAGGAAGAACTCGCTGAAGTGACGGGAAATAAGTTTTAAAAGAAACGCTTTTCCTGCCCGTCATGTGCACGTAGTAAGCAACAGCATTAAGATGGCTGTCTCCAAAAGACAAACCTCCTAGCTTCGCTTCCTAAGAGCAGAAATGAGAGACAGGAGATCTTGAGTTGCACAGTTTATCTTCCTGAAGGAAAGGTGCTGCCAACATTTGCAGTCTGCAGCTGTTTCAGGGTTATCACTGGCCCTCCCCTCAATGAATGCATCTGATGCAACATCAGCTGTTGTCATTTTCAGATGTGGCTGCATGAACTGACGTGAAGTTATGAAAAAAAAGAGTTTACTCGCATGGCAGTGAGGTCAGCACAGTGCTAGATGAAATGTAATCAGGAATTTGATAAGGTCCACACTGATCACATCTCTTCCTTTTTGAGAGAGGCTGAAGCTCTGAAAACACATCCAAGGATTAACATTTTCTATTAAGTAAACTTGCTATATTGATAGTTTACAGAAATACTACATGTTATTTTTAAATTTAGGCTGAAAGTGACACAGCTCATTTTTATCTCTTTTCCACAGAGTTTAAAGTATGCTGCCCATCCTGCCAGAGGCAGTGTGCACGTTGCAAAAAGCCATGAGGTCCTTGTAACCATTTACAGCAGACAGGATACCCACTGACAGGAAACTTTAACCACACGATGCATTTTGGCCCCTCTGTCTCTCAGAAGCCACGTACAGAATTCTGCTGCTGTTCTCTACAAAGACAAAGCAACCTGTGAAAGACAGATGTTGCAGAAATTCACAAAGTTACAGGTCCAGGAAATCCACATCACTTCTGCTCTTAAGCAAACATGCATGCCTTGCAATTTCATTATAGTACTAGAAAATGGGAATTCTGATGTGGGCTAAACACTGAGCACTGCAGGTACTGACACAAAAACTCAGCATGGCTCTTGATGACCGAAGACTCAGTATTTGTCTGCTCATGTCTCACAGCAACAGCGTTTTGCACAGAAGCCAAGTGCATCCTTCACAACTTTCAATGACTCTACAACACTCTTTATTCCAAAGCACTTCAGGCAGTCTCTTGTGACAAAAGAATAGCAGTTGACCCATTCTTAGGTAGGTCACTCCATCTTTTGCTCTCTGTGGCAAAGGATGTACAGCTCAGAAAGCACCCCCTTCCCAAAGACCACTCCCCACTGCCCCTGGGATCTGGGGCTCACTGTTGTACCTTTAGACATGGTATGAAGAAAGTGTCAGGTAAAGAAAGTTGAATAAGAATAGTTTCTTCAGAGGAAATTAATGATTAAAGTGCAGGAAAATATTTAAAGCCACAGGCTGAACCACAGTCTTCGATGAAATGCACTTTAATACTGATAATGCCTTCAATTCTTCCAGTCGCTATAGGAAGAACTCCTCCTTTGAATATGGAAGCAAGGTTGCAATCCAGAAAATCTGCTAAGGATTTCTGGTTTGTCCCTCTAGAGGCATCATCTCAGTTGCTGATAGCTGGGGCTGCAGTAGTGACTGCTCCTCTGAAACAGCTGATCTCAGTTGTTTCTGTGGCTTCCGTTTCCATGATCTTGTCTCTACAGCAGGAGACAAAAACAGCAGCCCTTTGTCAGCAGGAAGCTGACAAAGGGATCCAGTTTTTAGAAGAGCGCAGGTTTAGGGAAAACCCAACATACACCAGAGAGTATTTTAAGTGTTACAACCTCCCCATTCCTAGAAAGCTGGCATTTAGGAAGAACCTATGCTGGAAGAGCAGGAGGCCCTGTTTAAATCTAGAGGATCTTCTGCCCAAGCTCGGCTAGGTTGAACAAAAATGTTTCTAGAGAAAGTAACAGCTCTCCATTTTCCACACAGAGTGGCTTCCCAGGTGTAACAAATGAAGCAAACACAATTACCTAAGGCAGAATTTGACAAAGTTGCCAGTTTTAATGCCCTGATTTGTGCTCTAAAAGCCCTGTGATTTTAACACCTGTGGTATGAGTGGGCCTAAATTTTACCTTTCCTACTAAAAGCACCATGCATTTGGGCTACTCAAAGCAAAGAACAGCCCTTGCTTTTTTCAGCAGTGTTTCTTGCCCATTTCTACCAGAGGTAAGTCAGAATGGCATCTCCTTCATTCTTATTACTTCTTCCCAAACTCTGACCAGGTCCATACCTACTCTCATTCTTTATTTTCTCAGCTCACAGGCTGTGCTGCTACTGTTGAGGGGTATTGTGTGGAAGCAATCACATGAGCAAGCTAGCCTGCCTAAAATTTATGTTACTAAAGACATAACAACGTGCCAAGAGTAGTTGCTGAGCAGGAAGCTAAAAGGTTACTGAAGATCTTTCTTCATTATTTAATTTACCTTCTGGATTTATTTCTGAATCACAGGTGTTTCCAGGGTCTTCCTTAAGAACTCCCACATCTTTTGCCCAATTCGTCCATTTAATTTCTTCTACTCTGGAGACACAAAATGCAAACACACTGTTATGCACAGAGTAGAGCAGTTCAGCCCGTATCTCATTGTCCTGCAGCATCCCAACCCAGCTCATCCTGCCAACACAATCTTAATGGTTGGGTGTAGCAACAACACCCTATGCAGCTTTTTTTTTTTTTTTGAGTAAAGATCTTCTGTAGTCTAAGCTCTAAGTCTTCTTCTGTATTCTAAGTCTATTTTGTGTGCTGGTCTACACTGTTTGTTTTAAAGTACTCCAGTTCCTCCCAGACAACATTCTTAATCCAAAGGAGGCTCCTAGGATCCACTTTCCATACATGCTCCATAACACCCTGGAGTTACAGAAGTGCTGCCTTGCAGTTTGGTTCGCTTGCTGGAGAAAGGTTCATCTGCTCTCCCAGCCCCTATATGCGAGGAAGAGTGCTGCCCCCTCCTGTCCCACTGAAGTTGCATGTTCCTGAGCAAAGCAGCCACCAGCCTGCAGCCCTCTCACCGCAGCCTGCTGTATTCTCAGTAAAGAAAGAATCATCACAGTCACCCTGCCACCGTAACCACTTGCAGAGATGTGGGTTAAACAGGATGTCTTTTGGTGGAAGTATGTCTTAGTGACAATGGTGTGAGCACAACTAGTTCTCAAACTTCCAGCACTGCAGTCATCAACTAATCTGTGTGTACCAGGAACATGCAGGTGAGTCGCCCTGTTGAGTCAGTGCTGAAATTCCCTGTGGTGGTTCAGGGTTACCAACTTCTGAATCATGGGAACCCATTGCCATCTAGCTGAAGACGTCCCTGCTCCTTGCAGGGGGGTTGGACTAGACAACCTTTGAAGGTCCCTTCCAACCCAAACCATTCTATGATTCTATGATTACTAGGCTGGAGTGTAATGGTAATGGTACATCTGTCTTACCTGAAACACCATCTTTCATCTTTCTTATTGAGGTCCACTGACATGAAGCAGCCAGATCTCCTCTTCCCACCTTGGCGCCACAGCCAGGCCTTCTCTATTTCTAGAATAGCAATAGCCCTCTGAAAGAAGAGTGCCGTGTCAGAGAGAAAACAGAGCACGGAGAGCACAGCCCCTCCTTTGGATTAAATCTTCTCTGATCAGCAACTACTTTGACTTAGAAAATCACTTTGGAAGAGGAGTTTAAACAGCATCAGTCAGTTACTCCGAAGTTACTTAGGCATAGATCTGGACTGGCTGGCAGCATGCAGAAAGCATGAGTTTTAAATAAACCTAAAAATTATGCTAGGATTTACCCCTACAGTGGCAAATTTATATAAAAGAGAATTTTACAGTTAAGGCATAGGAGAAAGACATGCACCATCATATCTGATGTTGTGAGACTCAAGTATAAGTTTGGGCCATGACATAACTGCTGAGCAGCACCATGTCTCACCTGCAGCTTCCAGACACTTTCGCTATAACCAGAAATATCCGTGACAGTCTCGCTCATGAGCGCAATCAGCATGTTGAGCAAAAGAATGTAAGTGAGGATCACAAAGAGAAGCAGCAGGAGCATGACGAAGTATCTGAATCTGGCATGTTCCTGGAACTCCAGGTCGCCCATCCCAATGGTGATCTTGAAGAGCTCCAGCGAGACGCTAAGCAGCCCGCCGTACATAGCATGGCTCCCCGCACTCTCCATCTGAGCAAGAGACTTGTTCTGAGAGACCAAAGGAGCATCCCCCATCAGCGTCACCAGAGCTGTAAGAAAAACAGAATTTGAATCATCCTCATAAAAATTTACTTCTTGCAGCCCAGTCTATAACATAATGCTGAGTAAGTCCTTACCTGCAGCAAAGCCAAAGAGGAAGATTATATAAACCAAGAGGAAACGCAGAAGATCTCTCAGGATAGTCTGAAACACAAATCAGGAGGAAGGGCCATTCTTCGTCTCACAGGAAAATGCTTTTATCCAGTTTAAGAAACTACTAATACATGTTCAATTACTTCCTCAGGTAAGTAACATCACTGGTAGCTTAATCTGAGAGTAATGCATGAACTTCTTTGTTGTTATGTTTGCATGAATAGGTTCTTTGAAACAAATAAATATCACGTCAGTATGGCTGTTTCCAAATTGTTTCAACACACATCTCTTTCTTTTCTACCTCCATTGTTTTTCACACAAGTGGTGATCAGAATTATTCCCTGGCACCTCACTTCACCAGCTTTGTCCTACCTTTCTTGCCCCAGACTCCTTTATGGACCTAGAAACACTTCTCAGTGCAAGCATAACAGTTCCAGAGAACTTGCACTGGTTTTGACTGCTAGTTTTGAGTAGTTTTATACCAAACAAGTTAAGCGTCAGCAGCTCTTACTTGCTACAGTCAAATATGGCAAACCACTAGTTTGCCACAACTGTACTTCCTTAAAGACACTTATCTCCTTCTGCAACTTCTTTACTTCCATAGTCAGTACATCGTTTCAATTTCTGGTTTTCATACAAAGTTTTTTCTGAGTACTGACCTTCTGTATCATGACACTGTAGATCCCAGTGCGTTGAAAGCCCCGGGTGTAATACAGCATGTTCACCCATCCCAAAAGCAGGGAGAACACCATCACGGCCACATAGTTTTCTGAACTTGCGCCATACAGGACTGCTGACAGCAGCAGTGAGAAAGCCTGGATGAAGCTGGAAAGAAGTAGAATGAGTGACAGTGACTTACCTCAACAAAAAGGCTCATTTGCAGACCTGTTCTGTTTTGCAAGGAAAAGCAAACACGTTTTACGAGGCTACACAGAGCATATAAAGTGGCTGTTAATCACATAGTTTATATAAGCAAATCCTGTTATAACCAGACCCACAAATTGTTGCAGTTTTGTTATGAACTGGTTAATCTCACAGCATGGAAACTCTCAGCTGCTTGATGTAACTGACACTGATACAAAATGGAAAAGAATTTTAACACAAACATATGCACACATACATGCACACACATGCATCAATACACATTTCTCCTCAGAAAGCTGAGAAGTTATTTTCCTTTCAACCAAATCTGAGCCACAGTGACAGCATGATTGAGCTCTTTTTCTAACAAGTATATGTTCTTAACTGTGGAATAAATGAGGGTCTGACCTTCACTGTGTTCTGCTACAAATCCAAGGACAGACCCTACCCAGCGAATTACGTTACAACAAAGGGTTATGACAAAATGCAGCAGGTAAGAGAAGCAAGCAGGGAAGGGATGGAAAGAGGAGACAGTGGCAGAGAATCAATCTTTCCTGCTCATCATCTCTATAGGAATGTTAGGGCAACTTAGCTGCAAACAGCAGAGAACTAATTTACTCGTGCTTTCATTGTGCAAAAAACCTCAAGAGACATACATCAAGATCTCAATGCAGCTGTCAGAACACATAGTCTTCAGGGACTGGCGTCTCCTCCGCAAGTACAGACTCTGATAGAGAAAAATCAATGATAGCCATTCATCAAAACAGCAGGGCATGCTAGAGAGTGACTTCTGCCCAGCATAGCCTATCGCTCAGGGGAAAGGTTTGCTCCATAAGCTCCTCTTTGTGCTTTCATTTTCAAGATCCTAAATTTCAGCTAGTCATCCAAGATGAAAAAAAAGGGCCTTATTTATAAAGAGCAACGACAAACAAGGGCTGAATCATAGCTCAGCCCTATGTCTTTATTAATAGACTGCAGTAAATGCCAAGGATGCATTTTAGTACCATAAATTACAGAAGTCTCTCATGAGATTTACTCTTCCACTTGCCCAGCAACCTGACTTGTGCCACCCCTGACACTGCTAGATTGCACTGACACTGTAAGTGTCTCAGAGCAGGATTCCCTCCTGCCATCCGCTCATGCACATCCTGATGTCAGGACAGAATTTGTTGCCTCTGTGTCAGCGATGGTTTCCCTTTTTTTCTTTCTTACAATGAAACTGGAGGAGAGATCCCCATACCTGAGCAAAGATTAGATAAACACCTCCTAGCAAGATAATGATCAGTCCAGAGACCCACAGGAAGCCTCCAGCTGTGAACTCCACTGGAAATGAAGGCTGCAAAATGAAAACAAAACAAAACAAAACAAAAACCAAAACACTGAAGACAGGCAGAGGTAGTGATGGTAACTACCCTGCGCCTTTTAAAACTCAGTTCCAGTCTGAGTCTTTCCAGATAAAAAGAAGATTGGACCTACCTTTACCCGTAAGGGCTGATAGTATGCAATGGCTGTAAAGATGATCATGAATGACAAGTACGAGACAAAACTGAAGTAGAATCTCTTGGAAGCAAATGTTTCCCATTTTTGCTGAAGCAGTTTGTTCAGTGGTTCCAAAACCACCATCTTGTACCGATTCTATGGAAAAAAAATAATGTACCCATGTGTCAACAGGAATGCAAATTCACCAGAGGATTGTCTTTTTCAGGGTTGGAGTGCAGTGGTTCTAATTAGGGTATCCCTAATTAGTTTATTCAGTCAGGCTTTTCAGTGTGAAAGAAATCAACTATCCCATAAGAAGTTACTTCTGCTTGATTTCATCAAGGTACTTGGACAGACTCAAGCTTATGACAACCAATGGATCAAAAATATCTCTCATAGTATAGATTATCAGAAGCATAACAAACAGACCATAAATAATAAAATATGCAAATACTTCCATCATGTGTTTCTTTCCCAGAAGAATGATAATGTGAAACACCACTTTAACTCAAAATGATCTGCATAATTATACAGCAACACGATACAAAGGCAGAAAAAATGTTGCTGTCTTACTTTCAGTAAAAGCACTCACCGGCGTGTCACTGCTGTATGCCAGAATCTCCAGCACAGAGTTTTCCTCAAAGCTGTCTATAGAGGACAAGTCATAGAGAGACATATGGATAGGTCCATAGGTCCATTCAGTGAACTTGCGCGAAAGGTGCCTGTACACTGGGTCTTTGATCTCTCTTTGGATGATGTGCCTGAAGATCTGAACAGAAATCAGATTCATACCAGAAAAACGTGGATGTCATGAAAGTGCAGAACGACACAAGCACACCCGCATCACCTCCAAATACAGGACACCTGGCTTCCTGCACTGTACACTTTCATATACCCAAACACCAGACTATCTAACGGCACCCTGTATCAGCTCTTCCAGGAGTAGAACCAATTCCAGTCCAGACCAGCTGTCTTGGCTGGGACAGAGAGCAGCAGCAGCCAGCTGAGACTCTGTAGGACACTACTGGAGTGGCCTGGAGGAGGCCTCCTTTGGTGTCTCCTGTGGCATTGCCACTGTCAGCAGCATTACTACAGGTTGGGTGCAAAATGCTTCTACATCAAACTCCACCGCTATGCTGAGGATGTATGCTACAGTGTTCCTTGTTTCTCAGCAACCCCAGGAATTCCCTCTAGTTGTCTTTACCTCCACTTTGCCTGTCTTGGCAGCAAGCTGCAGGGGATTTAATCCATCATAATTCACTATCTCCTCCAGTTTCCACGTTGGGTCAACCTTCACACCTGCCTTCAAGATCTCAACATATGTTGTGCTCACAAACTTGGTGTTCTCCTCAGTGTCATCCGCAATCATCACCAGGGCATGGAGGACGGTGTTGCCCTGTGTATCCTGCTCCTGGAGCCTGGCTTTCTGGTGGGGATTGTTTAGAAGATATTCCACCACCTCAAGCTGGTTGGTACAAGCAGCCAAGGAGAGGGGAAGTTCACCTGAAGAGATAAGGACAGTATTCGGAGGGGAAGCAGAAAGGGGTGAAAAAAATTTAAAGGAAGAAAAAAAAAAAAAAAGGCAATTCTAGGAAAGTATATGTAGCCTAAAGTTTTACCACGGAACACAGAACAAGTTCTTTCTCGCTGTCTCTAGACTCAGAAAGGGTTTTGCAGTGAACAATTACTCCTTATTTCTGTGGGCAGCTGAAACACTTTCCCAGACCCCTATTTTGGCTAAATTAACCAAGTGTTTGTCTCTGTCTGAAGCTCCTCAAATGGGATTAAATACATAAAACCAAAGATGATTGCAAATGCTCATTGGACACCTCAGTCTGAACAGATCCTGCCATTCAAATAAGTTATGAACTTGATTAAAGGACAGTGCAGATGGCAACCCACACACAGAGGGGCAAACCCAAATAGAATTAGCAGCATCACATACAGTAAGACAATAAAAAATGCAAAGAAACATGTTCCACACTGACTCACCAAAATAAAAGTAAACTCCTTCTTTCTTCTTCCTGAAGAATTCACCATGGGCTCTGGCATGGACATCAGCTCCGTTCTCTACTAGAAGTTTCACTAAATCTAGGCTCCGTTTCTCTATGGCAATATGGAGTGCTGTCTGGCCTAAGAAAACAGGCAAAACTCGGTGCCACTATCAGAGGGAACAGGCAAAGGACTCTTCAGCAAAGTGTTGTTTCAACAATCGCTGTATGTTCTGCACAGCAATTCTGCAGTCTCAGTGCTGGGCAGGTGATGGGTGGCAGTTGATGCCTTTGAACAATGTTCATTGGAAAAGCATATTGCAAACACTGAGTCAGAAGCCCCAGGACTATGAGAAATTCAACACAAGACCAGGCAATTACCCCTGCCTGGCACTAAGATCCCAAGCAGCTATGAGAGGATAAGGACAACCATATACATACACGACTATGCTCCAAGTCTGCTATTAAAAGGATAACCCAACCAGCAGAACTCGTTCTTTAACACTTTTTCACTTTTAGAAATGCTTTTTAAGCTTTCCAAAGCAAATCCTCTCATATTCCTCAGTTATTAAACAGCTATCATTTCTGTTTTATAGACTGAGAACAAAGTTGCAGAAGGGAAGTGTGCAATTCAGGGCTAAAGAGGACGCAGACTAGAATCAGAAATCAGAACTAAAAGTTAAGCAGGCTGTTACTGGAACTGTACCAGAACTCTGGAACTGCAGTGCTGCATAAGCTCCAGCTCCCCTCTTTTTCCTTGTATCCTCACATTTAACTTGTCTAATGGGGAGGCTGCTTTGACACAGCACCAGAACAGAAACCTTACCTCTGTAGTAGCAATCAGAGCATGCCACATTGACAAGCGGCCTGGGATTCTGTGTCTTTTGGTCTATTTCCAGCAAAAGTGGGATTGTGTCATTCATTCCATTTTTTAAGTTCAACAAGGCTTTCATTAAGCAGGTCTTCCCAGTCTCTGCATCTAGTAGAAAAAGGGTACTGAATGAGTTGTGCATGTACTTTGCACACATCTGTATTACCCAACTCAGCGTGCCCAGAACTTAGCTGTCACTGTGGGACCAAATACAATAATAATTTCAAATACCTTTCTCAGTATTTTCAGTCTGCAGTAGAGGCAAAAGCCTTGGAGTACATATAATTAATTACTTTCTCCATCCTCAGGTGGACATTAGGAAAATAAAATAATAGACAGAGGGCTGGAGAAAGCCAAAAACCAGAAGCAGGTTCCCCTGCTTCTCTCCTGCATTAACAAGCACTGCTCTGCTAACCCGGTTTACGGAGTATTGAATGGGAATCTACCTGTGTATTCAGAATTGGTGAGAAATTTGGAGGTCCTCCTTAAGTACTCAAGTAAGCCATGCAGTGCCTCGGGGCTGCCCCTTGAGACTGCACTGAAGAGCCTGTCTCTGTCAAAGCGATGGGGGTCCTTTTGGCTACGGAAGAAATGCGAAGTGTTAAGAAGTTCTGGAGAGCGGAAGACAGTGTGCAATAAACTCTAGTGGGACGGTGTAAGAAAGGAGGGAGGCAGAAAAGTTTGTCAGAAAAAACAAGTATTTTATTTTTAAGTCAAGGGAAAAATAGAGGCAGTTATTTCCCACAATTCCCTTAAGTGGCTGCTCTTTCCATCAGCTGGAGCTTTTCCCAGATCCAGTCCGATGTGCAACCTTGGGACGCATCCAGAACACAAAGAAAGAGAAGCCCAAGATAGTGGCAGGACCAGAGTCAGTCCCACCACATGGTGTGAAGCACCCTGTGAGCTAGTTTACATCCGTCCCTGGCAAGAACAGTTCAGTCATACAGGGCTCCATGCTAAGCTGCACTGATATGCAACTTGGCTTATTTGGTGCTAGTTCAGGTATACTCAAAACACACCACAACACGCACCATACACATCCTTCCAAATGCACAAGGAAGGGCTAGTATGTCCCCTTTCTGCCTTTAATTACCTGATTTCTGTAATATTCCCGTATTGTCACTTTTAGTTTAGATTTAGTAAAGTCTATAGCCTCCTATCAGCAGGGCAGATCAACAGGGACTCTACTCTTGTCAAATATCCAAGTTACTCACTTGCTGACGAGTCCTGGTCGATAGTTCAGATTAATCTTGACTTTAGGAGCAAAGTCACTGCTCTCCTTCTGATAAGGTGTCTCCAAGGGCCGTGGCTCTCCTTTCTTTCCATGTCCTGATCTTTCCTCCTTTTTACTAGCTGCAGGTTTATCTTCCTGGATACTGTCATCTGTTTCTAGCAATCCCATCAATCTGTTCCTTTGACCTGGGCCCGGCTGCCCATTTGTGAAGTTATCCATTTCTAGTAGAGATGGTCTTGCAGATCACCAAAAACGTTCCTCGCTGGGAGACTAAACCTGCAAGGGAGAGGGAGAATTAACACAATTTGTTTACAAACCTAGAACATGTGTGGTGCAGCACAGACACAGAGGAAAGCACGTTTCCAAGTCCAGCATTCCTACAGTTGGCTATGGGTCCCTTGAGAGAGAGATGCACAGTGGGACTATTTGAATGAAGGATCAAGGCCTTAAATAGGGTACACTGGTGAAGAAAAGTTCAAAAGTAGCTCATGAAATACAGGCAACTTGTCTGCAGAGCATACGAACCCCCTTTGTGAGATGACCTCACCTGTTGGCAGCAGCACAGGCTTCTTACGTAAAAGGCAAAGAAAGTGGATCTTTAGGAGACTACGATCGTTGTTCTTGTCTCAGTGCAGCCAACACAGCCTAGTCACCAAGTGGCCAAAAAGATAAGATTAACTGCAGGCCTTCTTTGGAACAGAGTGATAAGTTTGTCCATGTTCTCTGTTGGTAAGCATTACACTATTTCTAGAGGGGAAACATGCACAAATTATGTTCTTCTCATGCGTTCTTTGCATTTCATCCTGGAACAAAATGAGTGCAATCTCAACGTCTGGAGGTGTTGGCTAGCCATGCAAGCACAGGCTTTGAGCTTCCAGCTCCGCAGCACAGGCAAACACACACCCCAGCTGCCACTGTGGACACTCAGAGCCTGAACACAGCACAACTCCTAAGAGCAACGCTGGATCCAGACCTGCTGTACAGAGAGCAGCAGCATTCAGAGCACCCAGACAGCCCACTTTTCTCATCTAATACATCCTGTACTCCTTGTTCACTCTTTTGAGTTATCTCTTCATATATATCTGGACACATCTCAGATTCACGCCCAATGCAATCTATCTGTACTCAGCATATGACTGCAGATTCACGCACAGTTTGTGAGGCAGCAAGGAAACATCCATAATTACCAACCTGAGGTAGAGCTTTTTTAAATAACTCCGGTTTATTCACATGTACTTCCTCCAAATGGTTAACAGGTTTTCTCTGAAGAGACATTTCCCTTGCTGGGACTACAGCCAGACTCCATAGCCTGTACCAGCAAAGAGGTAAATTGACACAGCATAAGCATTCTGTCTTAGATTAGGATGTGGAGAAACACAGTTCTAGGCAGAAAATAGTCACTAAACATATTTATGCAGCTCACAGCAAGAAAACCAAGGGGTGATTTCAAGATGAACCATTATGTTAATTCAGCCACTCAGTTCAGTCTGCATTCTAATGACAAACACTCCTCTGCATACACAGGCATACACCCTACAGTACCATCTCAGACTTATTTCCTCCCCCAGAACACTTACCGGTACATTTGCCGATCCTTTAGAGGGCTATTTGCACTTCCATAACAGTTGCCTTACGCTTTTCTGTCTTCCTTTCCCCAAAATCATTTTTCAGCTGCAGTTTCCATCTCTCCAGTGCTTGAGAGTTATTTATTGTCAGACTTGTACAGACAGACTCTCTGGTTTAAAAGCAAAAGCAAAATGGTCCTAAAAAAAAAAAAAAAAAAGGACCCTATAATATATACATTCACTTTGTGCGTCCCTAGGAAACACAGAAAGCACACTGTTTGCCAGCTCAACTTTCACTTCTCTGCTAAGAGCTGTTTCTTTCTGCGACTTTACCAAGCCATTTTGAGTAGCGCAGCACAAAAAAAGCCCTGCTGTCAAAAGAGGAAGAGCACAGCACTTACCCCAAGTTGCTGCAAGCTCCACCCAAAAACTGATCCGACAAGGAGTCCCAACGGATCCTTCAGAGGGAAAACAATCTCTCAGTAGAAACCAAGTCAAATACCAACACGCATTAATAAACATGAAAGTAGACCCCAAATTATTTATATCCATGGGTTAGAGTCCTCCTCTTCTGCAGAGAAGACCACGCTCACATTAGCACTCTATTAATGGCACAATGTTGAACTCCTAGTTGGTGGTGGTCCATGAGAGAATCCAAGCTGCCTGTGAGAAAGAACAACCACAGATTACTGTTATTTACTCAACTGTATAGCTTTTAGCAACGTGAAGGGCTTGCACAGGAAATGACTAGATAGATTTCTCAGTAAAAGAGAGAGCCAATGAGTGCAGTGCTCTTATATGGGAAAGCTGGCTGGCTATTACAAATTCATAATGCTTAACCCCTGCCTGCACGTATAGAGACAACATCTCCTGGCTTTCAACAACAACCTGCCCAGATCTCATGGGAGGCAGCTCATTTGACCCTGACAGTGCTAAAGCCTGTGGTTTAGTTGTGAGGTGTGTCACAAGGCTCCCTCAGTTAGCCCCAGAACAAGCAAGTATGCACCAAAACATCTGAGGTCAAATGTTTCTGTGGGAAGCCAGTTCTCACACATCTTCACACACCCCAGCTATGAGGCAGAGCAAACTGTATGAGACTAACTAGCCAGAATGTTACCCTGCAAAGTACAGTGTCAGCTGCTCATCACAAGCACAGGAGACTGCACAAAGCAGCCTCAGTTCCGAAACATTTAGGCTACTGGTTACTTAATTTGCCACTAGCGACCATTTCTTAATGGGTTGGTTCTCCAAAGGAGTGCAGGTCTTGGAGAGGCTACTTGTGGGAGCAGGGCTGGCCATCCCTACAACCGACTGTCGTTGAGACCATGCACACACGCTAACAGTGCTTCATTTACCACTCACAAAACAGTACCCCTGGCATGCAGAGGACATCAGCCCACACCAACTGTCTTAGTTTAGTTAAACTTTGGTCCAAAAGCATTGAGAAGGGTGTCACACTGTGACACACTGAACACAGGCTGTGGCTTTCTTCTCCCAAACCTACCAGGAGCCAAAGGAGAGCCTAAAGCAATCCTCAACTGACAGGACTGCAGGATGAGGGGAGGCTTCCTGGAATGCGGCCGTCACACACAGAAACATTCCCAGATGGCTCCTGCTTTGAGTCAGACGCAGGCTGTGAGACAACCTTCCTATAAATACACCCATTAAATTGCAGGGTGTCTTTTCCTCTTTCATGGTTTAGCATGAGATCACAAGCTTATTTCTCAGATTCCTGTGTTTAAAAATTAAGTGGATCCAGGAACAACACAAAGCTACTTATTCTTTGCAGGCTTAATGATTTATTAGGACCCACAGAACAGCCTATAAAGAACAGACATATACAGATAAATACAAGAGCAGATCTCATCTCTCCTAACCCTTGTTCGAGACTTGCACTGATTTGGTTCACTTTGCTTTTGTTGTGTTAACTTAATTTACTGTGATACCAACAGATATAGATTCAGGCCTGGGAGTTGAGCTCAGACTTACAGGTTTAAGTCCTCCTGGGCTATTCCCTCAGCTTTCGTAGGAGTCAGCCCACCATTCCAGCTGAGGAATGAAATCAGCCCACCAAAGAGCATCATAAGAGTTCTTGCACATCTGGTTTTAATAGCTTACAGAGAGGAAGGAGAATGCGCAGCTTGCTGGGAAAGGAATCACTGCCAGCTGAGAGGTCACCACAGCAAAACAGAAACATGGAGCTGCCGGGGGAACACAAACTTTGGTATGCACACACGCATGCGCACACGCTTTCGCAGAGATTACGCTAGGGCAGACGCTTGCACTTCCATTTCAGAGAAGGGAGAAGCAAGGCAGAAAAAAAATACAAGATCTCCTCAAATGTGCACTTGCCAGTGACAGCGTTCCGAGGTCAGGAATGGGATTACGTCACTGCCGTGCACTCGCCAGCTGGGCTGGTTATGATGTTTAACAAGCATCGTGCCACCAAAATTTAAAATCCCAATTGCTGTTAGGACTTAGGAAAAAGCCATCCAAAGCAGAATGCAGGGAGAATAAACGAAGCAATTTAATTACAGCTATGTGCCAGCCTGAATTTTCAAAAGCAACATGTGATCCTCTTGCCTTTGGAGGCTTTTATTTGGGGGAACAAGGAGGAATGTTGCAATTGCTCAGTACTGATTTTGCTGATGAAAATTAGTCTGATGGCACTAAGTTTCTCCTGACAGGAGAAACACACTGTGGAAACCTTAAATCTCTGACCAGAGAAGTCATACTCTTAACTACTAAGTGAAATCAATAATTTTAATAATATAAAATATTTTCATTACTATAATTATATTTCTAGACTATAGATGGAGCAGCACAGTAATTCATGGCAGGAAAAGCAATGATGGGAAATCCCTTAAACAGAAGGCAAAAGGAGGCATGAGGAAGATGGCTTTCCAAAAAGATGGAAACAAGCACATTTCCCAAAATATGTATTCGGTGTTTGCCTAAGTGTGCATTTTTACCAAATACTGAAAAATTTAATACTCTCATGATTAACATAATGTTTTCTATATGCTGCAAATAGAAGATCAAAGTCACTTACACAAGACTGCAATTTAATTACAGCATTGATCCGTAGCCACTCTAAGGGGCAGCAGCTCAAAGTCATCTTCACAGGAGGAGAGAAGGCTGTAATGACAGCATGCACAGGTGGACCACAAACATCTTCTCCAGAACTACCTCCTGTTGGTAGGCTCAAACCTCAGGAAAGCTAAAAGAGAAAACCAATTCTTTTAAAGTTTTACTTTCACACTTGGAAAAATATCAAGTATTTCTTTTTTTTTCATGCAACTGTTATGTAAAACCCACACTGAAGGGATGAATTTTAGCAGCTTCATTGGTTATAGTTACACAGACATAAATCTATGCCTCCAGAGACACCAGCCATCGCCCAATCTAAAATCCAAATATTCTTAAATATAATTCCTTGTCAGATAGCCCTGGGGACTCAATTAATTTACAGGACAGTATTTCTGTAACTACTAATCTCACATCATAATATTTAACAGCTCCTATCTATACACATCTCAGGCCTCTGAAGGAACCATCCACTGCTCTTATTCCTTAAATAGAAGTATCCTTCTACTCGATATGTCCTTTTCTGTAGCATTACAGCCTGAAGGAACGCTCCCCTGATAATCAAACAGCAACAAAACACGAAATACACCCGTAATGCCACAAAAATAACACTTCTGTGGAGAAACAGTGACATCCAGCGGCTACTAAGTAAACCTGAATTCCTGCTGCTTATGAAAAAGCCTCAGTAGGAAACTCTTCAAAAGTAGCAAAAAAGAGTTGCAACCGAATGCTTGTGAGAATTAGTCGTTCACTTACTCTTCCTATCAAAATAGTTAACAGAAACTTGCCTAATTTAAAAACTCAAGTTCCAAATAAAGCTGGTTTTGATGATGCAGTGATATAGAAAATCTTGCAGCCAAGGACCTTTGAACGCAGCTGCTACACAATGCCTTTGGACCCGCAGGCAGGACTGCAAAATACCGAGGTATTCCCAGTGTGTGTCTGCCTTAATCCTCACTTTCCCTGTATGATTTTGGTTTGGGGCAGCTGCTACCACTGCAAAATACTAAATGGATCTAAAACTCAGTATAACAGAGTTACCTCATTTGTGTTCTTAAACCAGATAGAAGCATTCTTTAAAAGCAGAGAGGACAAAAACCCTGAAATCTTGGATTGTTTTGGTTTTTTTTTTAAGAAAGAATAAACTAGGAATTAACTAAAGCTGTAAGAATAAGGAAATACAAAGGCCAGTCACAAAGCGTAGCTTGCAGCAGGATTAAAAGATGGTATCAGAATCTGTTGTGAATACGGGAGCATCAATATTATTCTATTTTAATAGCCATACAGATTCTGGCTAAAGCCTATTAAACTATTATTTTAGTTATGAATAGCTGGCTCTAAGCAGATTGAATTGAGCTGCCACCACATGGTAAGAAAAACAAATGTATCTCAGCATCAGTCATTCGTATCGCCTGATACCTCTTACTCTGTCTTTTGTTCATAAAATCATGTAAATAATGCATGTTATGCAAATTCCTAATTATATTTCCTCTTAATTAATATACATTTCCCTGATTCACATAGTTTAAGATAAACTGCAAAGATTTTTCTTTATTAATGAAGAAATCCTTTGCAGTCCTCTACTCCAGCCGGTGGAGTAGCGGAGCCATCGCTCCGTTAGCTGGGGGATCAGAAGCCTCCGGAACAGCTCCTACAAAACAGGAGAAGCAGAAGCCCAGCACGAGCGCATCTGTGCCCGGGCCGCGAGGCATCCCGGAGTCCAGCTCCGCGCTTCATCCCGGGTGATGCTGCAGCATGACAGCATCTGGGGATTTCACTCCTTGTACTCTGGCTTTAAGGATGTGCTGTTCTGTGCTGTTTCCAGTGAGCCAAATGCAGAGTTAATGAACTTTCAGCACAAGCCTTCCTACAGGGCTGGGGAAAGCAGCACGCAGACGCGTTCGGTTTCACGCAATCAGCTCAGGCTGCCTAAACCAGGCCTGAGCCGCTCCCACAACCAGGAAAC
This sequence comes from Tetrax tetrax, assembly GCA_009806455.1. Classification (NCBI taxonomy): domain Eukaryota; kingdom Metazoa; phylum Chordata; class Aves; order Otidiformes; family Otididae; genus Tetrax; species Tetrax tetrax. The sequence continues at coordinate 3,380 of WHYT01013818.1, read as the reverse complement.
GCCTGAATATTCCCTGCCTTCCCACTGCTTATTACTTCACACGCACAGTCAGAACAAAGCAGGCTCCATGCGTGGCTCCGTTTATGGGACGCGCAGAAACAGCAGGGCCCGCAGAGGCAACGGTTCAACGTTGGTTTGGCACGGGCTGAATAATCCCGGAGGAATCGCGCTGGGAAGCTACGCATCGCCTTCCTAGGGTCCCCCCTCTTACAGAGCAGACCAAACCCCGCAGCCAGCTCTGCGCGGAGCCAAGCGCAGCGAACGCCGCCCAGCGAGCCTCGGCACCAGGCGGTGTCAGCAACGCCGCCACGGTTCTGCGGCAGTGACTGACTCTGGAGAAAGGGCACCTCCCCTTACAGACCCGCAGACAAACCAAACTGTACCTGCACGTATGACCAGTTTGTGTCTGTAACGGCTGCCATACGGCAGAGCTTAATTATTAAAAGAACTTGAGAAAGGACAGCTCTTAATTATCAGCCAAAGATAAAGCAGCCAGTTTTACCACGGAATAAATAAGCAACAAAAAAAAAAAAAGAAAGATAAGTAATGTAAATTTATTCAGTGCTCTGTCTCCTCTGGCCTATGACTTACTCAGGGAGCTCACACCACCGAGCAGACAGCAGGCTCTGACAGCCAGTCAGAACCGACAGAATCACAAAGTGGATGGGACCCTCTGGAGGCCATCTCCTCCAGGCCCCCTATCCAGCCAGGGGCCCCTGGCTAAACTGCAAAAAGCATAAAATCAAGGAGAAAGAAAAAAAAAAAAAAAATTGCAGGAAAAAAAAAAGGCTATCTGTTAGGGTAGAAAAAGCAAAGTGCACCAGCACAGAAACACCGTGCACATAGCTGCTGAAGCCAGTAGCAGCCAGAGCCCTTACAGCCTGGGTGTTTCTGTGGCAGCGCCCAGGGACGCTGACTCACCCCGAGACCCACCACTACAGAGCTCAACTGAACCCTTCTAAGCCCCACCGTCAGGTCTCCCACCACCTGTCTGGGTGTGTTTCCTTAACCCACACTATTAAAAAAACAAAAGCACAACCCAGGCTTTAGTAGCAACACCCTAGGTTTTGGCACTATTGCTAAGAAACTTTTACTCGGAATTACTGCTCAGTCACACATTGCCATTCAGGATCTGGGAAAGCAGCTCACCAGAGCCCACCTATGAAGGCAGCATCCCAGCGCCCCACCACATGCCCTTGCCCCAGCAGTAACCCCACTGCAATCAGAGCTTCCCCAGATGATGTGTTCCACGTAGTTCAGCCAGAGAAACACCCCACACCTACTTCTGTAAGATTTGCTTTCAGCATGTTATCTACTTAAAAATACTCGTGTTTGCTTATGCAGCCCCCATAGAGCACACTGAAACTGAAGTCACTTCATGGCAACGTTAAAGCAACAATACTGTTCACGCTCACGTCTCAGGACTACTAAGCTCCATTCACACACCCAAGTTTACAGGGTGCAGCAAAACCCACCCCACCCCATTAACAATCATACCACCTTTTAGTCTGTGGGTTCTGGGCTCTTTTAACAGAACATATTATCCTTCCTGGAAATAAGTGCTGAGTTAAATTCTAGGAAGAATAACAACATGGTATTAGTGTTTACTTTAAGACTTTAATCCAGATCTGTTTCATCCACAAGGTCCTCATTACACATAAAGAGGCTTAAACTGCCACAGAAGAAACCTAAAGCAAGCACGTCACTTAAAAAGACCTCTTTTACTAGTTGGAACTGAGACAGACTACAAGTTATAATGTGCAACAGAAAATTTTATTAGCATTTCAGACAGTTACTTAAGCTTGCATTAATCTTGCATTTAATTTAAGACATTGAAGAACTACAGTGCAAACACAAGTGCTATTGGCAATCTTGTCGAGCAAGATGCACAATAACTTAACAGCCTCCCCTCAGGCGCAGCACAAGATGGAGGGTGGATTCTTTCTGGATGTTGTAGTCAGACAGGGTGCGCCCATCTTCCAGCTGCTTGCCAGCAAAGATCAGCCTCTGCTGATCAGGGGGAATGCCTTCCTTGTCCTGGATCTTGGCCTTCACATTTTCAATGGTGTCACTGGGCTCAACCTCAAGGGTGATGGTCTTGCCAGTCAGGGTCTTCACAAAGATCTGCATGCCACCTCTCAGGCGCAGCACAAGATGGAGGGTGGACTCCTTCTGGATGTTGTAGTCAGACAGGGTGCGTCCATCTTCCAGCTGCTTGCCAGCAAAGATCAACCTCTGCTGATCAGGGGGAATGCCTTCCTTGTCCTGGATCTTGGCCTTCACATTTTCAATGGTGTCACTGGGCTCAACCTCGAGGGTGATGGTCTTGCCAGTCAGGGTCTTCACAAAGATCTGCATACCACCTCTCAGACGCAGCACCAAGTGCAGAGTAGATTCTTTCTGGATGTTGTAGTCAGACAGGGTGCGTCCGTCTTCCAGCTGCTTGCCAGCGAAGATAAGCCTCTGCTGATCAGGGGGAATGCCTTCCTTGTCCTGGATCTTGGCCTTCACATTCTCAATGGTGTCACTGGGCTCAACCTCGAGGGTGATGGTCTTGCCAGTCAGGGTCTTCACAAAAATCTGCATGCCACCTCTCAGGCGCAGCACAAGATGGAGGGTGGATTCTTTCTGGATGTTGTAGTCGGACAGGGTGCGTCCATCTTCCAGCTGCTTGCCAGCAAAGATCAGCCTCTGCTGATCGGGAGGAATGCCTTCCTTGTCCTGGATCTTGGCCTTCACATTTTCAATGGTGTCACTGGGCTCAACCTCGAGGGTGATGGTTTTGCCAGTCAGGGTCTTCACAAAGATCTGCATACCACCTCTCAGGCGCAGCACCAAGTGCAGAGTAGATTCTTTCTGGATGTTGTAGTCAGACAGGGTGCGTCCGTCTTCCAGCTGCTTGCCAGCGAAGATCAGCCTCTGCTGATCAGGGGGAATGCCTTCCTTGTCCTGGATCTTAGCCTTGACATTCTCAATAGTGTCACTAGGCTCAACCTCGAGGGTGATGGTCTTGCCAGTCAGGGTCTTCACAAAGATCTGCATGTTGAACTGCAAAACAGAGACACGTTGCAACTTTACCTATTTAGCAAAGCAGTTTTTAATTATTTCCAAAAGCATTACTGCTGCTATTTCACACCATATGAATACCAGCGGGGATTTTTATTTTGAATTTTTAAATCTGAATTTTGTACAGACATTCTTTACGTTTTTATTCTTAATTGACTAAAGCTCGAGGCTCGGGATGCTACATTCTTACAACAGGCTCCTTCCATCGCCCCCCTCATCCCCCCGCAGCAGAGCGGCGCGCACAGGGCCGCCCCAGCGCAACCCCCGCCCAGCCGCCGCCGGACCTCCCGGTGCCGAGCGGCGACGGCAGCGCT
>WHYT01013817.1:15716-30330 GCA_009806455.1 Tetrax tetrax | reverse complement strand
GTGGTTACTTCAGATCTAGTTTTAATTCACATGTGTAGCCAAAGAGTGCTAAATATCTGCTGCTATAAAATAAGGCACCTTGAAGTCCGTGATGAGATCAGAATTCTTTCAGAATTCTCATCTACACGAGAAAATTCTTCTAATGTTTTTTTCCAAGTAGTATTGTATGTATCCAAAGGTTAATGTTATCACCCTTTGCTATGCAGCCAGATTCTATATTGTACCTGGAATTTCTTGTAATTGCATTTAGTTAGAGAAATCACAAAACCTTTTACATCACAATAAAACATCAATATCTTTCTTAAGTAATTATCCAAATGGTTACAATATTAAGTAGCTCCTCTTCTAACACTGATCCTGGGACAATTCAATGTTACTTTATAATACCGCAGGAGCATTTAGTCATTCTTGGGTTTTGTTTCTAACATGTATTTAGCTTTTAAATTGTTGTGGTTTTGCTTAGTGAGGGGGGCCTAAGGTGGTAGCTTCTGTAGGAAATTGCTAGAAGCAAAAATACAGAATGTTCTTAATCCTGTGGTTATTTATTTTTCCTAATTCTATATAATTAAACAAAATACATGTGATGATTATTCTATTTAAACAGTGCTACACGTTTTTTAATACAGCGGAAGAAAGGTGAGGGCTTTGTTAGATTTTTGTTTCTCCTTTTTTTTTTCCCTTAGACAAACATTTATTACACACTGATGTAACTTTGTAATGCCCATCTCTTTCTTCTTTTGAAAAACATATTTTAATCTAACATCAGGAAGCTCAAAGCAGTCTCTGAGCTCTTGAAAAGCATGACTTTATATTTACAAAAGCATATTTTGAAGAAGCTTTTTCTTTATGAAGGGAACAAAAGGAAAATTGAATTACGAAAAAACTATTCTCCAAACTTGCAAATGTTATGCATGGAAGATTTCTGATATATTTTCCTTTTTGTTGGTTGGCAATGCTGTTTACAACAATAAGAATAAAAGGACTATTCTTCATCAAAAAGGTTATTTTTGCTTCTTCGGTCGTGTACTCATAGCTGATTACATCAAATGGCAGAATAAAGAGCACAATTTTCCTCCCCTATAGAGCTCTGTTCTTTTTTTTTTAACAAGATTAATGACAGATATGCTATCAGTTAAATGATTAAAGTTTCTTTCAGAAGGATGTAGAAGAAAAATAAAACTATGAGCGCGCAAGAAAGATAATGCCATATTTAATTTGGAAAAAAAAATACATTAGTGAGTGGTTTCCAACCAGAGGGTGATGAGATATCCCAAAAGAATTAAGTTGTTGACATACTTTTTCTGAAGTATGTTTTTACTGATTTTTCTAACTAAATTAAGCTAATCAACAGAAAGGAAATACATGCTTAATTTTTATGCAAGGCAAAGCACAATATGTGTACCATTTCTAATAAATATAAAATATGGCTAGTTAAGCTTGTATGACAATAGTATATATATTTCAGTCGTGAACACTGTATTCTGCATGAAGTTTGTTTCATTAAACTATTAAATCCCCCCTTTTCAGAAACTCAACCTGATATATCTCTATAATGTTGTTACTGATTCCCTTTGAAAGATCTTTATTTCCACCTATGTCAGAGGGAAATACAGAAACATTTTTCTGCAGAAAATCCTAATTTCATTTGATGGAAGAAGTTTACATGATCAGCTTCTAAAACATTAGCCTTGACTGGATTTTTCTACTTCACTAAATACTTTATCTTGAAAATATTAGTAGTTTAATGTGTATATTTTGAAAAGGAGATGAGTCAGGAAATTAGTGTATTTTGGCGTTAAAGAATTCTTTTCTTTACCAGGACTGTGTTTATGTGTAGTAGCCTTCACTTTGAAGGCCAAAGTATGAAATACTGAGCAATTCCTGCATTTTTATGGCCAATGTCAACTTATTTTCAGATTAGTGGTAGATATTTAGCTACATCAGAGGAGCTGGGAAAGGAATACAGGAAGGATCTTGTGTGGAAAACTATCTTCAAGAACAGGTCATATGAAGAAGTGTGTGTAGGATTGGTCTGTTATGTTTATGATTAGGTTAATAATTCTCATACGACAAATGTACTGAACAATACATAGGAAGAGAAAAAACTCGATGAGGGAGGACTTTAAAGGTTAAATTAAGTGTTTTCAAAATAACCTTTAAAAGCAAGAATCCACAGATAAAAGACAGTGACCGGTAATATCTTCTAGTCTTTCAGCTGCTTCGAACTTTATATATTAAAAAAAATTTTTCTAGGTTTTTTTTTGCATATAAAACTTGGGGGGGAGTGGGTTTGGGGACAAAAGGAGAATTTAGAAGCCTTTTTTTTTTTCATTGTCTTTGACTAACTCCTTAGGAATAAGTCTGGAAACACTTATGTCAAAGCTCTAAAATACATAGTAGCCTTTCACATTTTCATATGAACACAAAATTTATTATTCAGCATTTCTCTGGATGTCTCATTATTCTGTCAGGTAACACACAGTCTCTAAGTTCCCCATGCAACAGAGACAATCAATGAGAAATTAAACACACAAATTGATATCTTGGGTCATTCATTATTTTCCATAATCAGCTCCTGGCAAGGAAATTGCAATAGGAAAAACTGTCATAGTTTTCTGACTGTACAACATTCCCTGTCATTCACTCATTTTGGAATTCTTCCCACATATAATACTTTAGTACCTCCAATCCACCTTTATTGGAATCTTGAAGCATACCTTACTTTTAAAATTGTAGTTTTGCCCTACAGGTTTTCTCCACTCCCAGCTTTCCAAAAATCTAGCTTTTAACTTTGTTTCAAACATACAGATTATATGGGTTTATACTGATACAGATTGGAAGTCAGTTCTTTCCTGGTATTTGCCCTCTTACAAAGTAAAGTCCAATTTGGTTTTGCCCTTGTATATCCACAGTTTGTCACTGGTTTCTGAGTTGTTCTTCTCTGCACTTTCTATCACACAGAATATGCTTTCTCTCCATCTGACCTTTAGCTCCTCATAAATTTTGTGAACAGATAAAATGCTGATTTTCCTCCTTTTCTTATTTTATTTCTCTGTTGTTATTTGTTTAACTTTGTGTCACTTGAAATAATTCTGATAAGCTTTCCTAAGTTAAAAATGCTGTGCCCAAGAAAATATTGTATTTATTTCTGTGTCCTATTCTAATCAGCATATTTAGCATAGAAGCCTTTGCCTTGAAAATTCTGTACTGCTACAGGTAGATAAGATAGTGTCTGTGGGTATTTAGCTTTCCCTTTCTGTTTTCCATCCTCTCTTACACTAATGATGAAAGCATTTAGAAATCCATGCTAGAAATAACATCCAAATGCATTTGCATTGTCAGATCAAATAAGGAGTTCATTAAACGTGCAGCCCTTCTTCCTGTAATGAAATGGCTGCTGCAGTAAGGCTCAATACTGTCTGCAGTCTGAGAAAAGCAAGATGACATTATTTGAGAGGAATTTAAATGTGAGATCAAAGCTAAGAAACAAAGTATAGATATAAGTGATTTTAACTTTCTTTTGATAAAAATAACGTTGAGGTCATTTAGTACATGGAAAAGAAAAGTAAGAGTTACCAATGTATGTTTCTATACTGTATTGAAAGGATGAGGATTACTGAATGAAGGAGAGAAATGTTTACGTCGCTTAAGATCAGAAAGATCTTTGTTATGTGGCATTAGAAGATGACTGAGAAGCTTTAATTTCATAAAATAAAAACTTGAAAGGAGTTCTTAAAGGCACTTTTCCATGTTTTAAAGCCTTTTTTCTTTACATAATCAATATTATACTGTTTGTGATTTCACTATACAGAAAAACAAAGTGGATAGACATATATTTCTTCTAATTGATAAGGAGTATTTAGAATCCAGTGGGAAACTTTTTTTTTTGTTTAAAAGGATTAGACCGGCCCTTTGTGATTCGATTCCAAAGTTACTAAATAAATTAACAACAGAATATATATATCAGTATTGCAAAAGTGTTGCTATAAAAGTATTATTGTTTTATTCATGTGGAATATAGTAAGATCAATAGAAGAAAGATTTTACCAACTTCAGAAAATCATTACTATCTTTCTTTTCTTAATTGCGATTGATTTCAGGACTAGAAGAGTTCATGTGACAGTAACAGAGACAACTGAGTTTCCTGGAATCTCTGTCCATTTCAGATTCCAGTACCTATGTTAATCATAGAATCATAGAACGGTTAGGGTTGGAAGGGTCATCTAGTCCAACCCCCCTGCAAAGAGCAGGGACATGCAATGTAGATCATATTTTCAAAGAAAAATTGCAGTATGTCAATGAAGAATTTCAAGTGATTTATCTTGATTTCAATAAGTTATTTCAGAGATTGTTTATATTAATTGTCACAATAATCCTATCTCCTTCCATTGAGTGTGTCTTGCTTTAGTGGTTTTTTTTTTTTTTTTCCCCTCCACTTTCTGTGTTTTGTTTAGTCCCATCCTGCCACCCTTTCCATGCTTATATCTTTGCCTGCTAAAGTACAGTAACATCTACTTACTCATCTAAGGGAACTATTAAAGTTCATACTTTGTGATCATGTCATAATTGAACTCTTTCCTTCATGTATTATGTCCTTTAGGTTTTGGCGTAAGATTTGTTTTTCAGTCTTTCAGCTATTCTCCTTCCTGTTCCCTAAACCTTCTCCAATCTATCAACACTTTTGTTGAATTCTGTAGTCCAGAATGTGACAGTGTCTAGCTAGGGGATATTCCAGTGTCTAATATTAACATAACAGGACTTCTGTACCCTTGCTTCATCTTTATCTGCTAGACATATCTAAGGGTCTACGGTGTAATTCTCAAGTTACCAAATATTACTTTTGGGGAGACACTATTTTGAGGAGATAACTCTTACAATTAGAAGAACAATTGGGTTCTTTCTAATTTTATGATTTTTATGAATGTCTGAAATAAAGAGCATATTATTGTCTTGTGTCCTTTTCATCTAGATGCTTGTCACCTTGTTATTTGATCTGAGATAATGGTCTATTGAAGACAACATTTTTTTTCCCCACTCTTTCTCAGTTCACTGTTTCAGATTCATGCTGAAAAAATGTTCATTCTATTTGCTCCCATTTATTACCTAACCTCTTACCATTGTTCTACGGGGCGGGGGGTGGGAACAAAACAAAACCAAACCAACATTGAGATGTTTCTTTATTTTCTGTCACTTTGTGCCCTGTTTATTTTGAAATTTTGGTATTGTACTAGATGACTACTTGTTTGTTGACCCTTCTCATCCTCCCCTTTTATTATTAACTTGCTCTCATGGTGTTGCAGCTGTGCATCATGCCATCCCACTGGAGTTTCTTTCTTATCTGGTAACTTTCCATTCCCTTCATTTTTGTTCTTAGCCACCATTTCATTTCTTCCTTCCACATGAGCTTTCAGAAATTATGACGTTCTTTGGTCTGTCTGATATTCAGTATCAGTACTTGTCCTTCAAACGATAAAGCTACTTCCAGTAATGCACTGCTTACAAAGGAATTAATTTCTAGAAGGAGAAAGAAAAGAAAATATTACCCATCAGGTACAGCTAGAAACCACTAGTGCAGCATCTGTCTTAACAGTGCTGATTCACAGAATGTGTAAATTTCTTAATTTTTTCTCTTACTTATATTCATGTTCAGGCTTTAGCCTAAACATGACCTAAAAGTCACACTTCAAGTTGTTTAGCCAAAGGTGTCCCTTTCTAGACTGTGTAAATTTCAGAGAGACTAAACAAAAAATTATACTCCTCAGATTAACTGCATTTACCTCTAATTGCATCAGACATTGTATCTTAGACTTTATCTGGTTCACCAAAATTATTAGTAATAAAGTTTTATTTGTTGCCTTACTGTCTACATACTTGAAAAAAAAACAACTGAGATTATTAAATGCAGAGAAAATTTGTAATAAATTAGATGGTTAAATTACTTTTCAATGCAAATATCTATTCAAGGATGTTTTCATTGGTTCACACTTTAACTAGACGGACTAGTAATGTGATTAGAACTACGAACTATATAATGGTATTTCAAATTTGATACGGCATTATTTTCTGGTATATATAAGGTTATCTTTAGATTCACATCCTTCATCAAAGATGTACTTGAAAATCAAAGCAAACAGTTCATAGGTCTTTCTTCAGTCGTACTTTCTTAATGTGATGTCTCACCTAATCATGGTCTTAAATTTATGCCCAATTTGATATTATAGGGAATTTAGAAGTGCTCTTTGCAGTGCTTGTGGTTAAGCATATATGTAAGTCTCCTTGTTGTATCTTTATCTTTGCAGGTTCTTCTGTTTAGAGATTAAAATGGAAACTTCTAATGCAAAGAGATAGTCATTCTGGTAAAAGTACTCTGCAGAGATGTACAAAACAATTCTGTTTTGAATTGTTCAGCTAGGGTGAAGCAGAGAGCTTTGTGGTCATCTAGTGTCACTGAGTACAAATCTAAAATTTATGCATAATTGCTCTTTAGATATACAGACTAGAGCATTCCTTCTTCAGAAATTGTGAGCTGAAACAAGAAGGAACAATATTCCTTTGGAAAATTACCACACAACATTGTAAAGACTTGATTATAATATTGGTACTACATATTACCCTATTGTTATTTCACAATTATGTGGAGATATTTTAAAATTTCTTTGTGATTTGATATTATTACCAGAATGTCTATGCAGCTTGAAAATGAAAAAATAATGCTAAGTTTAAATACACACACTAGTAAGGGTCCAACTTGGCCTTTAGTGAGGTGGAATAGGAAAGCTGTAGCAGAGCATGTCCTTGTATTGTTTAAAACCTTCAAGGGAAATCCAAACTGTATTAGCTTTTTAGTGAATTTCATAGAATCATAGAATGGTTAGAGTTGGAAGGGACCTTCAAAGGTCATCTAGTCCAACCCCCCTGCAAGAAGCAGGGACCTCCCTGACTAGATCAGGTAGCTCAGAGCCCCATCCAGCCTGGCCTTGAACGTTTCCAGGGATGGGGCATCCACCACCTCTCTGGGCAACCTGTTCCAGTGCTCTACAACTCTCATTGTGAAAAATTTTTTTCTAATATCTAATCTAAACCTCCCTCCTTCTCATTTAAACCCATTACCCCTTGTCCTATCACAACAGGCCCTACTGAACAGCCTGTCCCCATCCTTCCTGTAGGCCCCCTTGAGGTACTGGAAGACCGCTATCAGGTCTCCCCGGAGCCTCCTCTTCTCCAGGCTGAACAGCCCCAACTCTCTCAGCCTGTCCTCGTAGGAGAGGTGCTCCAGCCCTCTGATCATCTTCGTGGCCCTCCTCTGGACCCTCTCCAGCTGGTCCATGTCCTTCTTATGTTGGGGACTCCAGAACTGGACGCAGTACTCCAGGTGGGGTCTCACCAGGGCAGAGTAGAGGGGCAGAATCACCTCCCTGAACCTGCTGGCCATGCTCCTCTTGATGCAGCCCAGAATGCAGTTGGCCTTCTGAGCCGCAAGGGCACATTGCCCACCCATGTTGAGCCTCTCGTCTACCATCACTCCCAAGTCCTTCTCCTCAGGGCTGCTCTCAATCCATTCTCCGCCCAGCCTGTATTTGTGCCTGGGACTGCCACGACCCAGGTGCAGGACTTTGCACTTGGCCTAGTTGAACTTCATGAGGTTGGCACGGGCCCACCTCTCCAGCCTGTCCAGGTCCCTCTGGATGGCATCCCTCCCTTCCAGCGTGTCGACAGCACCACATAGCTTGGTGTCATCGGCGAACTTGCTGAGGGTGCACTCTATCCCACTGTCCATGTCGCCGACAAAGATGTTGAACAGGGCCGGGCCCAACACGGACCCCTGAGGGACGCCACTGAATTTCCATACATCTGAGCTGTTGGCAGCTAAAGTAGGAAGGCAGGAGGGAATAATTTCAAAATACAGTCAGAGACCAGTAAAAGTGTCAAGAAAATGTGAACACTGATTCTACTCTCCTCTTAAAAGCCCCATTTAGAGATTAATTTTTTTTTATGGAACCTTTGTTTAGAAATAAACAGTTTTACTTTGAATAGAATGAAATTCTTATCAAGCGCAGAATTTTGGAATGAAGATAGCACTTTGTCTTAAACATCTCAGGTTTAAAATCTTGTCTTCACTTTTAACAAAATGAGCAAGAATATATCATTAAGTTTTCTTAACATATCAGATCTCTATTCTAATTCTGCTGCTGAAAGAACCTTACTTTAAGTGGATGCATGCTTTATTCCACTAATGATTCTTTAGGGTTGACAATAGTGAAGGAAATCCTTGTTAATTTTTTTTTTTTTCTCTCCCCATTACATATCCTATTAGCAGCTTCAATTTTTGAAACACTTTCTCACATGAGTAAACTATATGGTTAAGTTGAAAATTCTTAATCTGAACACCTGATGTTACCTTGGAATTTTTTCCACTGTGTACATGTGTACACATACATATTTAAAACTCAGATAATACCCAAACCTGAGACTGAGATTTGTGGTAGTTAATGAATGGGGGAAAAAGATACTGATTTAATAACAGAGAATAATAAATAAGAAAACGCTACTTTTTCTCTGAAAATCATGTTACGGCAAATATCAAATAAACTTCGTGTTTCGTGTCCAAAGCAGTAGATTATGTTTTATTACGCTTTTGAATCTCTAAATTTCTCTTTAAGTAGTTTGATTCTCTCTTACTGATAGAAAAATATTGTCTTGGAAACATCTGAGCACTTGCTTTTTGTCCTTCTTGTATTTTGCTTTGCTTTATTTATAAATGAGGAATGATGAAAACCACACCGATTTCACTGGTTCTTCCTAAGCTTTCCTTCAATCTCTTTGTCTCCAGACAGCCTGATTTAAAGCTTTCAGAGTGATTCATATGCAATTTAAGTGGGCTTTGAATGAGGTTGTATCAATTCAGCTGCAGATTGTTGTTGGAATAATTGGTGCTGTACTAATTAACTTGGTGTTTCCCAGCCTCCTTAAAATTGTTGTCTTTATTATGTTGGATTTAAACCTCAATGCATTCCACCTCCAAAATTCAGTTTCAGATAGTCTCATAGGCCGCTACTGTCTCTCTGTGAGAGTGTATATATATTCTCCCCTGAGAGTCAGCTCTCAAAATGTCACCTAAGTTCATTGACAGGTGGCTAAAATCTGGCATTATTACCTCTTTGGTTGATTGATTTTCTTTTAGCTATTTAATGAGGCGCTTGAAACACTGCCTAGGTAAACTGCGCTGATGTTCTTTGTCTTCAGGTTCTTCTAAGATTTTGCTCCTTTTAAGCAGTTTGTTTGCTAAGATGTATTAATAACTTTGTCAAATTTACAGTAATGAAAGCATTGATAAGCTGAGAAAGAGTTCCTTAATGGACAGGCTACATCTTAGTTTAATTATGAAGAAGGAATCTGCAAGATTTATGGTTTGGACTTGAGAATCAGAAAGAAATTAGCATCAAAGAAAGTGTTTATTCCTCTTAGAGACAAGTAAGATGATGATATTGTCTGTGTTATTAGAAAATGCTCCAGAGACTAAAAGCCAGGTTTTACAAATCTTCATGATGTGACAAAAATTACCAATAAGAATATGTTAGAGAGAGACCAAAATGTGGTATTCTTAGGAAGATTTCTACCTGGGGTAGAAAGGCAGTTTTTTATTCGTTGCCTAGACAAAGAAATCAAGTCTGCATTGGTAGATGGTAATACCTAGAGCTAAGATGTACGGAGATGGACAAGAAGGACAACAGCAGCACACCCCTGTGGAGAAACTTGTAGTAGAGAAAGAGGTTATTTGAAGGTCCTTATGCAAAAGTTATATAGTATTAACTTTTCTCCAAATATGGTACTGAGCCTTGAGATGATGACTTTAATTTCATTAAAGACTAATATTCTAACCATAGTTTATTTCTCCTGAAGAACATCTTGGAAGTAATTTATTATTGTCTTCCACGTAATTTTTTTGCAGTGTTGAATACAGCCTAGTGTATTATTTTTCTGCTTTAAGGATCTATCTAACATTTCCCTTTCTATTCCTTAGAGAAAATATGGCTTTGTACTTTGTTAGACATGGTAAGGGATGGGATCATGGAAATCTCAGTACCTTAAGATTTGCCCTTGCAAATTTAGCTTAGTGACGAAACTAAGCATGCTGTACTATGGCCTGGGGCACTCCTTTCAGTTCTTCTTTTGTAGCCAGTGAGTCCAGGGTCACTTCTTGAATACACATTGGGACTTAATTTCTGTTCACTGTTGAGATACATCTTATTTCTTTAGCTTTGTGCATGTGAAGTAACCACCGCTTAGCACAAAAGTGCTGAACAAAGTCTGAGGAATGAACAAGTGTCTTGCATAGTTGCCTTCACCTGCTGGTTCCCACCCTCCCAGTTGTGAAGTTTCCCCAGCATATTCCTGTCACCACATCCTCAGCAGATTTATGGAATAGCTAACCTGCGAGGAAATACAGTGCTCTGTAGTGACAGCGCCCTGTTTTTCACGATCTGACTGAAGTGGGTTACAGAAAAATAGGTAGTGCCTTGTGAGGCATAAACTTCTCAGGAAGAACTGACAGAACAGAAAGGAAAAAGGAGGAATTAAACTCTGAAATTAAACTTTGCTTTTGAAACAATGGTGGTTATTTGTGCTAATAGGAATGTCATGTTAAGTTTAGAGACAGTCTAGAGACTTTGTTTTCTGTCCCTGTAGTTTCCATTGACTTCTCATGGTAGCTCTTCTGTCTTTTATAACCCTCGTTTAGCAAGGTCTAAACCCATTCCCCTGTATGGTAGGAAAATATCACATTTTACAGATGAGGCAGAAAAAAAATCAGAGTCTTGTCAGGAACGAACAATTCTGTGCTCAATTTATCTCCTGTTCCAAAATGGTCTTGGATAGACTTGGTAGTGTGAACAATAAAACAGCTCGGAGATTAGTCAAAATTGCAGCAGGGATTTTATGTCATCAAAGCGCACAAAACTGACTTTATGCCTTTTGGGTTATGACTAACCTACTAGGTTGCTGTACTTAGAAAAAATTCATTATCTCTGTTCTTGGTGTGTCAGCCTTAAACAAAACTCTTTTCAGCTGTATGGAATAGTTTAGGGATGGGACAGTTACAAAACAGGGTTGGAGTTGCCACATGGGTGTTTATGTTACACGTAACTACTATATAGCTGTATGGGTTTTTCTTTTTATATTGTTGCACAGCACTTTAACACATACAAACGTATGTCTTACAAAACATTCTTGAGGCCTGTTGCTTTCAACAGAGAAAAGACTTGCTGTCTGAGGGATAATGGATTGCACTTTAGTTTGTCAGCTGTTAGACGTTTGAGTCTCTTACTTTTTCACATGCATTTGGGATTAATATACACAATTCTCCTGTTTGTATATGCATCAAATTTGAGGATGTTAACACAATATTAATTTACCTGACTCTGAAAGTTTGAAATTAAGTTTTGTTTTGTTTTTTTTAAACGTTGCTAGAAGTGATTCATTGTTATTTGGTTCTTGGAACCTTGAGGAACACAAAACACTGTTAGAGTAATAATGAGTTATTACTCTTTCTGAAATGTGCTGCATTTCACTGACTTAAAAGAAAAATCCCCTTATTTTATGAAGCTTAAAAAAAATGAGAAAGAAGGAAGCAAAGACAGTGACCATTGCAGAAAGAATTTTTAACTACTTTGTGATGAGTGAAGAATTATTTAATAAGAAAAACTAAAGAAAATGCTTTAAAAGACCTGCTAAAACAGAGGTGAAATAATTTGCCTTGAAAAATGGATTCAGATATCAAATTAATGCTAAAAAGAAGAACTGATATGCTTAAGGATAAGCTGTTGAAGATCTGACCTGTTGAAGCCATTTATTTCTCTTGGTAATTTATTTTTCTTGTAATATTTTTCTGGAGTGAACTTAGCCTTTTGAAAAAATTGGTAGTAGAGGGAATATTATGGTTCATTCTTTAGTACAGTAACCTTTACTACTTTTCTGAAGTATGGTTCTTAAATCAGTATGCACGCTAACAATTGTGTTGCAGTAAAAGCTCTATCACAGTGCCTTAAATAGTATTACATTTCATATTATGAATTATAAATGTTTAACTGCCTTAATTTACTTTATAAACATAGCAACATCTTTGCTTATACACAAAATAATTCTATGTGTTTGAAGAATTATGGTTTTAATATTTTTAAGTGGATCTGGGCTAATTTATTGCTACTGTTCTTGCAGCAATGTCCTTCCTCTTTACCTGCAAGCTTACCTCTTACATACTTCTAGACCTCTGTGTCTAAGATAGCTATAACACATCAGCTGTGTTCCTGAATGATAGCAGATAAATGGTTTTGGCTAGCAACATGCAGGAGATATGGTTGTTAAAAGATACTCTGTCCTGGTTCTGGCTAGAATAGAGTTAGTTTTCACCTGTGCTGGGAGAGGAGCTGAAGCTGGTGGCACCTGTGGCTGGGGGACACAGCTGGGGTAGGTTACTAATCAGCCAACAGCTGGGATAATTTACCCAAATTAGCCAAAAGGCCATTCCATACCCTGTGACATCATGCTCAGTGTATCAGTAGGGAGGGTGCTGATGGGAGGTTTCTTCTACTTGGAAGGAAGCTGGGCATCAGGATTCACTGTGAGCTGTTGTACTGTAAATTATGTGCTTCAGTATTTTCTGTTATTGGGCATTTTTTGTTTGTTTTCCATCTATTCTTTCTTTTCTTCTGTTGTTTTCTTAAACTTTTTTTTTTTAATCTCAACCCACAAGTTTTGCCTTCTTTTCTTTACCAATTCTCATCCCCATCCAACTGGAAGGTGAGGGGGGAGTGAGTGAGAAACTGAGTAGCTTGGTCCCAAGCAGGGATAAGCTATGACATATTCTTAAAGAGCTTTGCCTAAAGGATGAAAGGATGAAATCAGCTGAACCTTATGTAGTGGCAGTGATTTAGATGAAGCTGTGTAGTGTAAAAAAATCTACAGTAGAAGTGACCCAGGTTGGTGCTAAATGGGTATAAAGTCATTGATTATATTTGTAAAATTCTAGGCTGCAAATTGTTAATTTATGTTTAAAAAAAATTTTTTTTAGAGTAATATATGAATCGCAAGTAACTTGTGAAATTTTGATTAAGTGCCTGTGCTTTTGATAAAAACAATGACAATGACAATAACTCTCAACGAAACTGATATGAAAGACATTATTCTTTCTATGTGATATAGGAAAAGGTGGTATATTGCTTGGTTCATAAATACTTAACTAATGGGGATGCGTTAATTAATGCTTCTTTAATGGGGCTCTATTTCACAGGCATCTATTGGATGAAAGAATTATGATAAACTGGATTGAAAATTGTTTGTGTGAATGGCAAGAAGTATGTTTTTAATTGACCTATGAGTTTGGTTCTATACACACTGATATCGAAGATGTCATTGAACAAAGGTAGTTGTGTAACTGGAATGGAAAGGTTCGTTATTCATTGAGACCTGGCAAGATTATGGTAATTTGAGAAAGAAGTTATAGCTCTGTAAGAAAAAACGTTTGGCCTGAAGAACTGTGTATACACACACAGTGAACAGATGAAATACACAACTTTTTCTGAAGTGTTTGAGCATTCTATCAACAAAAGTTTATGGAACAAATTTACCATTGTGGTACACATGCCAAACTCAAGCTCTGACAGGCTGCTTTACAGGAATAGAAAGAGTTAGCAGCCTATCTCCATCCTCATCTATGACTATGAATCCGAGGCACTTGACAAAAGCAGTGCAACTCTCACTATCACCACATGTGTTAGTGTTGTGTGTGATGTAGTGACCTCTGATGATCTTGAATTTTATGTAACAAGACTATATAAATTTATTCTATAATTTAAAAATAATGTATTTAGTCGTACCTGTTCCATGTGATAGTTACATAGGAAATGTCATAGGAACTTCTGAACTGATTGTTTTATGCTACAGACAATCCAAGTGAACACATTCAAGGACATTTTGTAATTTCAAAGGCATATAGGTTTTCTGAAGTATGCATTATACATATAAAATATAGTTTTCACCTGTCCAGGCACACTGCGATTCTTATTTTTCTTCCTAGGTTTATAGTGTTGTACGAGTTGCTGATAATTTGGGACTATTTAAAAAGGTGTAGTGTTTAATTTTCTTTCTGTTGAGATGTGTATTTTCACAGATAGTAGAGATCCCCAGAGCACCAATTATCCACTCATTATGCACCAAAGTGAAATTTTAGCTGTTAATTTTTTTCGGATATAAACCAGAGTAGTCTTGTAACTTTTAATTTTCTTCTATTTTCATATAGTAGTCTCATTAAAATAGTACAAGTGTGACTAGATGTTGTGCCCTAAGGTAAAGAAGTATTTTCATTTCTTTTTCAATTTAAAAAAAAATATTATAGAGCTTGAAAATAAAACAGCCCTCACAGAAGCAAACAAGTGAAAAAAAAAAAACAAACTTGAAAAGTATCATAGAATCATAGAATCACATGGTTGGATTTGGACCTATAAGATCATCTAGTCCAACCGTCTTCCCACTACCATTGCTGCCACAGCTACTAAACCATATCTTGTAGCTCCTCATCAAGCCGCCTCTTGAACACTGCCAGGGACGGCGACTCCACCAT
>WHYT01013817.1:0-15445 GCA_009806455.1 Tetrax tetrax | reverse complement strand
TTTTTTTTTTTTTTTTTTTTTTTTTTAATCTATCTATTTCTTAAAGTAATAGCATTCTTGAATAAAGGTCCATTTTGGTGGGTCTTATAGGTATTCTTTCCAGAGTGAATGTGGAGAATGAGAACACCCAACTATGTATTGAAGATTTTTTGAGGCTACCTTTGGATGGTGACTGATTCAATAGAATAAGATGTGTTTGTGGATTTTCTGTATATAACAATTTTAAAGTTGACATTTCAGATGGACATAGCAATGTCTAGGGAAAAAAAAGCCTGGTGGAATTATTACTTACTCAGTTCATGGTGGGAATCAGTGATAAAAGTATAGGTTTCTGGTGCAAATGGTGGATACGTATGTGCCCCACAAGTTTATCAAAGGCATGGTCATGCAGTTGTTTAAAATCTCTTTTTCAGCGTGCCCTTAAGAACAGCAGTGTGTTTCGGAATTGTATCAGTATATTATGTACTGGTTATTAATGTTATTACTTGATTATAATTGTTGTGTCTTAAACAGGACTGTGTATCTCTGGACTGAACTGTGAACATTTTGTCTTGCTCTCATGAGTAGTACTGGTGGGTCATGATGCCATCTTGGCCTGGAAGTCTGGCACACAGACTGGTGGTGGCATTCTTTGTGTCCTGAGGAGTTGAAAGATGGATAATTTTTCAGGAGAAGTCAGTTTTATATTGGAGAAAAATTACTCTTTGGATTATGAGAGAATGTCTTTAAGAAATTATTAGATCATTAAAACCATCCTTAAAGGGGTTCCCACAGTGACACATTAGTGGACCTGCCAGGATTTTCATCCTCCTTGGTCTGGATAGCATGTGTAATATCCCTGCGGTGGGAGGAGGAGAAGAAAGATGTTTATGTTTCTGTGTGTGTTTGGTTTTTTAATTTTTTTTCTTTAAGTTTATGGAGAAATGATTTAACTGTGATTGTGAAGTTAAATAATTATGTAGGTCTTTCTTCTTTGTAGTTCATAATAGGAACAATCAGAGAATAGCTTGTTAGCCTTGTTAATGTAGTCTTAATGGTTAAGTTACTACAGGTTTTTCTCTGTCTGTAGATTTAACTGCTGGATTTTAGATATTAAAACTTACATAGATTTCTTTTGTGTGAGAGAGGGAGAAAAGATGAGTGGTTGTGTATTTTGTTGAGTACATCACTGTTGATTTCCTAATGTAAAGGTCCCAGATATGATTAATTTGTGTATGGTATGCACAATTTTTTTTTTTTTTTTTTTTTTTTTTTGTTGTGGTGGTCTTTTTTGGGGAGGTTGTCATGATCAGAAATTCTGTTAAAAGTAGCTTAATTCTTAACATCTTTTTAAGTTAACAAATGAAAAAAAAAATAACCTAATTTCCTATACATCTATATGTTGTTAAGATGCTTGGAGCCACAGGCATTTACAGAGGCAGAGCGTTCTTTTTATAGTGGTAATTTGGTTAAGCTGATAATTGGAAAGTTGAATAGTACATACATCCGTATGCTGAATAGTGATAGTTATATATTATCGATGCTTCTTCTCAGGCAGTTGTCTTGCTGTTGAGGTAGTTATTTTGTATTTGCCATTGTTCTCAGATGCTGAATGCCTGCCACTGAGTAATTCTAGTGTTGGCTAAATTGTAGTGTCTCCACAAGGGTTGAGATTGCTCTTTGTGAGTTTTTTGGAATGTATATGGTTTTCTTCTTCTGCTTGAACTCTTCTAGATTTAGTTAGGTGAAGGTGATGATTTCCAAGTTTTTTCTGTTTTATTGGATATTTCCAAAGTGTCTAGAGCTAGGCCAGATTGACAGAGGACTACAGACATAGTACTCTGGGTATAATAGACTGTTTCTTTGATAAGCTTATGAATACAATGTCACAATTTAGTATTGCATCTTTTTACTTCATATTATTTCCAACTCTAATAGGAAATTTCAAGATATCTCATATTTTACTGGCCTGGTTGTAATTGATGGTGCAACTTCTAGCTGAAGAAAGGTTTTTTGGTAATATTATTTGTTAGACTAAAGAATAAAATTGGAGATAATAAAGAAACAATATATCGCTTAGTCTAGTACAGATATCTTTACCTACAAATTATATAACTAAAACCAACAAAAAATGCCTATACTTTCCTGATTCTTTTTGCCCTTGAGGATTCAAGTGGTATGGTTTAGAATATTAATTAACCATTACTTCCATACATTTAAGCCATTCTTTGCAAGCACAGTGACAAAATTATTTTTAGATTTCTTGCTAGTTAATTAATCAATTAAATCATATGTCCTGTGACATCAGTATCATTTTCTAAGCTACTTTAGTTGAAGTGAGTGTAAAATTGGTTGTAGTAGATTTATTAAATCCAGGATGAATCTATATTTTTTATAGACTCTGTTTTAGAAAAGAAGATATATAAATACTGTATCATACTTAATATTTTTTTTACTTCATAAAAGTCTACAGGCATGTCAGTTTAGGTTTAGCATCTATTTTCAGTTCCAGATCATCGTTTTATCTAGGAAATGAAGCTTATGAAGTGTATTTTTTTTGCCTAGCTAGTCCATTGAAAACCTTAATGAATCCAGTTCTATTAACATCAGTTGTTCTGGGTCATCCAGTGATTTTTTTCCTGTTTTGAGAAAACTTGAAATAGAAATTTCTTTCACATGCCAGTTTATATTATATGCTAAGATATAAAGCAGCAGATGTGAGATATAGCAATGTGAATATCAAGTAGAAGGCATCCTCCCTATCTCTAGAAGGACTGAAATATTCAGAACAGCTTCCCCCCTCCCCCGCCCTTCATCTTGTATCCAGAGCTTACAATTAGTGTTGAAAAAAGTAATTGGCATTGAGCAACTTTTAGGCTCTAAGCAACTGAGAGGTACAATATTAGTTCCAGGCATAAAGAGACCACAGTTTTTGAAAAATACATCCTTTTAGTAATGTTATGAATGCCACTGTTGTCAGATTTCAACAGCAGCAAGTTAAATAGCTATGGCCTTTCTAATAGTGTCACTGTAGTCAAAAGGTTTTGAGGGAATGTGGGATAATTTGATCAACGAAAAGGTCAAAGAAGAGGTGCGTTAGGGGAAACCTTTAGGGTTTTTTTTTAATATCACTTGAATGGAAATTAACATGTAATTTTAGAGATTGACTTGAGTGGTATGAATGCTATGAAGTTAAATATGCTATAATTGCTTCTTACTGACATAATTTTGATTTACTATACCCATTAATGAAAATTTCTTGTTCTTTTTATTCTTTTTGTATGGCTGATACTGGCAGCAGAGGTAGAGATAGTTCAAAATTTGACTGAAAGTGTTATTGGTAAATGCCCCATTTGTGAAGTGTCACTATGAATTAATAAATTGCAAGATATGACAGTGAAACTGTTTTTTTTTAAAGTCCTTGGTAAAACAGTGTAGCTAAAACAGTGTAGATTTGGCTGTCCTTTACTAGAGCTAATCTCTAATTCAGGATAAGATTATGTCTGGAATTACTAATTCAGCAAGATCCAGAAGAAGCTCAGTGGCAGTATAACAACTCTGTTAAATATTCAATTTTATTTAGGAAGTGAAGGATTGAAATAGAGCAAAATATATGCTTAAACAAGATGTTGAAATTGAAGATTCTTTGTGCTCCTTGCATTAAAAAAAACCCACTTCTGTCATTTCACAGAAATAATATTCACATTCAGATCCTCTAGTTGCAGTGTGACTAGTAGTTTTCAGTAATTTCATTTTGTAGGTATAATTCTCCGTATTTGAGTGCACTGTTGCAACTGAACAAGTGTATGTCAGTATACAAGTTAAGGAGTGAGAGGTTGTTGCAGTGGGTATGCTTGGGAGATGGATGAATCAGGCCAGTTTCAAACTTTGGGGTACCTCTGCTGGATTGATGTTCATTGGTGATAAACTTTATGGTAATGGTTAGCTCTTTCTCATTATCAATCATTATAACTAAGTAGTTAAACAGATGGTCCTTGATGGCCATATCCCACACTAGCTGTGCGCCAGGCTCCAGCCCTTTTTGATAATAGGAGCTGACACCGAAGAGCAACCTTTTTCTTTGCTGTTTTTCAGCACTCATCGTTGTTTTATCCTCTTCAAAAGAAAAGGGAGAGGATTTCATCTTCTCTAGGTGGTTCATCTCATCTTATTTTTGGGACTGGCTCCATCGCAGATATTCTCTGCCTATCACACGTCCTTTGTTGTGGGTTTTACTGCTTGCACATGTTTTCCTGTTCTCTGTTTTGCAATGACAACACGAGTCTCCCTTGGACTGTGTGTACTTATATATGCTTTGTATGCATTTGCTCAGCTATATTAGAAAGTGCTCATATGTTGTTACTGGTTGTCCATTAGCAATGTTGCAGAATACTTACATACTGTAAATAGTTGTGAATTTAGTGTGCTTGTGCTGGAATTCAAGTCAAGCAAATATTAATAGTATCCTGCTTAGTTTACGTTCATCTCGAATATGCGTCAAGCCTCTCTTTTGGCTACAGCACACTGAGGTATTTTTGCTTGGAACTGGGGCTAAAAGTAGTAGGTACTCAACAGGATTCCAAACCAATAGAATTTCTTTAAAATTATATATTCAGAAAAAGATTTTTTGGGGGGTATTTGGCTGAAAACCTGGAATAAAAAAAAGATAATTTGTCTTTCCAAAGATATCACAGTGCAGTGTCAAACTTTCTGTGCCTGTCTCCTCTAAGTGTAGTTTAGATGAGCTAAACTTCTGGGAAGGAAAATAATCATAGGCTTGGAGGAGTAAGAAGAGCACATATTTAGAGTTTGATCATCTAGGCTCAGCTTCGACTATTCAAGACTCTAAATATAGGAGATTGGCATTAAATTATTTCCTGCTTTTCGTTGTAGTATTCACTGTGTGTTTCAGTTGAGTTATCTAATGTTTTTTATTTCAGTGGAACAGATTTTAGGCTGTTGACATCTTATTGGTAGGCAGGGAAGGGTTTTGGATTTTTTTTTTTTGGGTTTTTTAAACAAAAAGCAGGCAATGGATCCAATTTGGGATTTTCAGCCATGAAATCAAGTTTTCTCAGAGGTTGCCTTATTCTTTGAAGATTCATATTCTTATAATAAAAATGTACAATCTTGATCTTTTTCCAAATTCTTATGTTCGTAATTCAACAATGAATGAAAATAATTTAAAATTGCTGGTAGGAAAATATGCATAAGATTGCATTGTAGGATGAGAATACACTATAAGGAAATAATAGATTTAAAATTATCAAGTTGTTCCTAAGGAAGGATAAATGCATTTTATATAACAAATTGACATGGGAAATAATGTGGTATTGGTTCTCATCTCAGTGCAGATCTTGCCAATTCCCTTCTAGGCTTGAACAAATATTACATGAGTGAGGGCTCTTGTAAAATGTTATGTTTTGAAATAGATTTCCTTAAGGGTTTCTGGTGATAATTTATTTCTTCCTTTATGCCAATGTCTCTTCTCATACTAATAATGGATAGCTTATTTGCATATAAATAGATTTCAGTATTTGCTGAAGCAGAGACCTAATATGTTTCTCTTTTTTACATGGACATTGTTAAATAAGATAGAATATTGTAGTGATCAGCAGTCATGAATTGTAATAATTTTCTTGGTCAAAACTCTTCAGAGTGCGTGAACTGCATCAACTGTGACACTTTTGTGAAGATCTCGGAGTTTAGATATCAGTTACAGTATCAAAAACATGAAACATCTTTTGCTTCTATAAATGTATTTTTCATACTTATCTCAGAAATATTTACTGATGGATACCAAAACTAGTGGCTCTTCGAGGGTACCTGTTCTTAATTTAGTACTTTTCTGTGTTTTCTTGCTATTTGTAATCTAGTAGTGTGTGAATATTTTTATAATGTTGACATCACACTGCAAATGAACATAACTCAGTTGTCTTTTAGCTGGATTATAATGATCTCACATTTCTAATCACTTTTCTTTAAATTAGAGATATACATTGAACAGAAACCTCTCATGGTATCATTTTGATGTAATGCAAATAAATCAATTTTAGTTCTACTCCATTAAGGATACATGAAACCAGAGATGATTCTTAAGATTGACTTCTAAGCACTAAAAATAATGGTCAAATAGGATTTGACTAGATCAGATTATGAACTCTAAAAACTGTCACAAAATGTACAAGGCTGGATTCCTGATTCGGGTGTGTTTTCCAGAAAGATGAATGGAAGAAACTATTCTGTACCACAGTATTTACCTCAGACCTAAGTGTAAAAGTAAACTCCAGGCTTATATGTCTTGCTCAGTAGCTGCTACTTCAAATATGCTGCCTCTAAACCAAGTTCTAGCTGTATAGTTCTTTAAAAGATTCTGGAAGAAAGACAAACTGAGTCCCTCAACAAAATTAATCAATGCTTCTTGTACACTGTCTGAACACACAAACATCTTAACTATATCTACCTGATATAAAGAAAAATGAGTCTGAATATGCTTCTGTATGTGTGTGGGTATGTGCATAACTTCATGACAAATGCGCTTTTAGTGGAGTTTTAACGTGTGTGTCTAAGTTACTTTTACCAGCAGAGGTCACTCCGGGTAAAGTGAACAATTGGTTCATCTGTTAAGGAAGACATGAACTTCATGTTGTGCTGGGAGACGCATACTGAAAAGCATGCATTTCCAAAGCACGCATCTCCAAAAACACACAAGGAACTTTCACTTGCTTTTTGTTTTCTTCACATCTTTGTTGCATGTATTGAGAATAAAAGATCAAACATATAAAAACTTGCTAGGCTTACAGTGATGCATACCAGGACATAGTCAGCAGAATGTGTTGGGCTGTAAGGGTACTTATTTTTTACTATGTTTTATAAACCTACACAATAAATACCTAATGTTTATTTAATATATTACTTTAGCACAAAGAGGTAGCTTTCTATGTGTTCACCTAGTTTCTTAAACAAAGTTTCATTCATCACGTCCAACTGATAATTATTTTTTTTAAAAGGTCAGTAAACAGTAATGATTACCTGGAATTTATGATACTATATACTTTTTTCCCCTCTGCATGATGGCTTTGTAATTGGTGTTCTCGTAACAGATTTTCTTGTTATATGTTTAATTATATCTAACACTTTTTTTTTTTTACAAAAATACATTTAAAAGTGTATTTTATTCCTATCACTGCTGTTTTAAGGTGGCTGTTTGATAAGAAGAACATATTCCCATGTAATCTGAATACAGTGAGTTGTGCAGTGTAACTGAGAGTGCAAAGTAGCCTGTTTTGACGAAAGGGTACACAGCATAATCTTTTTTTACTTGATAGTGATGTGTAAGCAGAAAATGCCCGTCATGCTGTCAGAGCTCAGAGACTGATGGATATTTGCCACCTGAGCAGAAGAAGTTGAAAGGTGATAAAAGTAGAAACTGATGTTGCAGTTGCATTCACTTCTTAAGTAGAATTTCCTTGAAAGCCACCACGAAAATAAAAATAAGAATGAAGAATCAAAATTATATTATACTGTAGTTGACATGAAAGAAATTGTTTTAAATTCGATATGTCTTTCCTGGATACCAAATGAAAAACACGTGTCCTTTTGTCAGTCTCCACACAAAAGCTCGGTTATCACCTATCTGAAGAAAATACATACGATTTTTAATATAACTCTAGGACTAGTTAGAGGGTTTTGTAAGCCATTCTGGAAGGATTTGTCAAACCATTTGACATCAGAATATTGTACTGTACTTAGGCCAAATATAGGAAAATAAATTATTTCAGTGTTATTAATGCTATTTTTTTTGGTGTTCTTTTCTTTAAATCCATATGACTGTGTTCTTTGCGACATTCACAGGAGTCTACAGAATTTAAGCTCATACACAATAGGGTTGAAAAATTAAATAAGGAGGAGATAAGGAATAAATGTAATAAGCTTTTATCTATGTGTATGTCTTGCAGTTTTCTATAGCTTGCATCTTTACTCGAGGTAAAATAACTTCTGAAAGCCAAAATAACTATCTGACCTTAGAGATAGCTCCTATTTAATTTAAGCTTTTAGGATAAGTCAAAAGATAGCTGGGAAAGAGCTTACTACTGGTGCGAGTACTTGTTTTTCCTTGTCCTATTGTCTTTTTTGTTTGGAGGTCTTGGTAATACAGTTCAAAATTCCTGAAGTTGCAAGCAATTGTAAAGAATAAAATTTGAAGAATCACGGTAGTAGATACTTGTACTGATACAAGTATCTGATATCTTGAATGTATCTGATATTCAAAGAAATAGAAGTGGTGTAGTTCTCGAGCAATTCAGTGGGAAATGTTGGATTTCTGTCCTTTTTGAAATGAGACAAATATACAAGATATATACATGTATTTGTAATACCAATGGTTTAGGTGCTCTAGAGTAAAGCTAAAAGAGAAGGATAATGTTCTGAAAAGGGCTAGGGGTGTATTCATATGTATGAAACTGCAGTTCCTAGTAAACTTGCATCTTTGTGTTTTAAAGTAGATAATAGTAAGAATCTTTCCATTTTTACTATAGAAACCACCCACTGAATAGTACAATAATTTTGTTATCTATAGTATAATAGTATCTTATCGTTTTTCCAATATATTCATTGTTGGTAAGCTAATAATATAATTCAGAAACATGCAAGTAATTTTTATTAAAAATAAAAAATCCTAATTGCCTTAATCAGATTAGCACCATAAAATTAATTTGATTCATATATATGTGCCATTCAATTGCATACAACTACATTTTCGCACACTGAAAGAAGTAAGGCTATACAATCCATTTGCATGCTCCAGGCACTAAAATTAAAACAAAGTGGTTTGGTGGGTTTTTTGGTTTGTGGCTGTGGTTTGTTTGTTGTTGTGTGTTTTTTTTTTTTTTTTCGTTTTTTTTTTTTTAAACTTTAAATGTTTCCTACCAGAGATTCAAGAGCCTCTTAGGTTCTTAGGAACCTCTTAGGTTAAGACTCTGCTTTTGATTCCCCTCCCCTTTCTCTGTCTGGACACTGATTGACTATAATGGCACCCCAAAAAATGTTCCACTGCTTAAGTAGTCAATGGGCTTATCTGTTTTACAGAAATGGTACTTGGTTTAGCGGATGCTGCCTTTAGGTTTCTGGAATCTTTCTCCCACTTCTTGCAAAATTGTGCTGTGTGGGAAAAACGATCTTGCTGCTATGGTTCTAGAAAACAGGGTATGAAACTTCTCGCCTACTGCTGTTTAGAAGCCTACACCATAAAAATGTATCTTTGTATCTACATTTCTCGGCTATTTATATCTGCATTCATCTATAACTTAGCATACCTCTCCTTTGCATTAATAATAATGACATAAATTGAGTAACCACAGCCTGTAAATATATTTACTTTCCCAACCTGATCAGAGCATGGTAAAAGATCAGCTTTGCGGCACGCTTAGAGGATCGACAAATCAAGGCTCCAGGCAAAGATTGTTCTTTCAGCAGCTTGTTCTTATAATATGTCTCAGATCTTCTTAACCTAGGGTATTATGTCATAAGCTACAAAAGAATATCTTAGAGAAGCATATAAAATTTTAACACTGAAATAAGAAAGCTTACTGGTATAGTCATGAATTACAAAATTATCCTTTGTAAAACACAACAGCCCATTCACTGCCTTTGGCTCCTCGATAGTAGAAAATCTTATAAAAATTTAATCTTGATGTTATAAATATGCAAAGAATGATTGTGAAGTCCTTGTCCAAATAGGAGAAGAAAACATTCATTTTCTTGGGGACAGGTAGATGGAAGTTCCCCTGCCTTCATCTTTTGCCCGAGCATCTCATAGTCTTGCAGAACCTAAGAGTAGGACCTGAATGATGTGGGAGGGGAAGGGACCTTCTTGGCTAGTGTGTTGGACCAGGCATCGAAACTCTCATTTCAGAAGTAGGGGCTTGAGCAGCAATATGCAGAACAGTGTCACTGACAAGAGAGAGAGGGAGAAGCAACTGGAATAGAAGACAACATTGCTATCCGTAAGTCATTAAAGAAAGGATTTATCACATACAGTGCAGCAGGAACTTTCTTACTGAATCACACATTGGAAAAGATATAGGTGGTATGTACAGATATAGGGACTAGGGCTGAGGAGAGAGAGCCTGCCCAGATTCTTAACATCTACTTGAGTGAAGACTTTGCCGCATATTATCTGTAGAGTTGTGACTTTTCTTTTTTAAATGGAGAAATAGCCTTAAATGTAACAAAGCCTTCAGTGTCTTTACTGTATCGTTTTTTTCCTGTGTAGATAGCTGCTGTGAACTGACTCTTCTACCTGTCTGACTTAATCCCATGCAGCTGAGACCAATTAAAAGCACTTGTAGATGTAAAAGCTGCTCAGTGACAGTTTTCTTGAATGAGGGTATCAGTCTTTTGTGTAATAAGGTTGTAGTCCAAATAAAATATCTTAAAATTCCCCTTTCTATGGCCTAGCAGCACTGAGTTTGTTCAGCTATGCAGGCTCTCACTTATTTGAGAAGCAGTCAGTGGCTTGGTAAGCAGGGTTATCTGGGAACATGAATCCTAATAATTTACAACTCCAAATTGAACTTGAAGCCTGCTATGTTATTTTCTGAACTCTGTGAACCAATTCATTTCATTATTGTCAAGTAACATTTTTTTTTTTTTTTGAACAAATCATCTACCTAGTTGAAGGAATTAATGTAGCCCCAACTACATCCCAACAAAAGGTTTCACATTTAAGTATTTAAAATTATTTGTGTGCTTTGTTTTTCTTGTAGGACAAAATGTGGACATCTTTTTTTAAAGATTTTGGAGCTGTTCCATATTTATTTTACTTGAAACATTCAGCAGTTTTTCCTGTAACACTTTGATTGTTCATAGCTCTGAAACAATTAATGTCATTTCCTTATTGTAAACAAAAATCAGATCACACAAGTCCAGTAAAGTACAATACAGACTCTTCTATATCTGTTCATATTCAGTATTTTACTTTGCGTATTTCTTCATGTTTTATTAAAATATTGATTAAGTCATAACAAGTCTTTGATACTTGGTTGTCATCTGTTTTTATCTAGTACCTCACTGACAGAACTATTGGAAGAATAGTAAACATCCTGCTACTTAGATGCGAATATATTATCTCCATTATACATTAATTTTTCTATTTCTTGCAGCTGCATCAGAAACATAACTTCTCAAAACTCCTCTATGAAATTACACCTTATTGTATGTCCTCTAATATACCTTTTACTGCCTCAGCATTCATTCACAGTAGATTTTTCTAGCTTATATAAAATGTTGTAAAAGTAGCTACCAGTAATGTAGAGAAACAAGTGAATAATATGCAGATAACAAACTTCTTCCTCATTGCAAAGCCAAATTTATGCTTCTGATCTAGTTTGGATTTTAAATCTCTTATTTGCAAAAGCAGTAATTCTGCAGACCTCTTCTAATGTAGAATGCTCAGACTGCGAAGCCAGAAGAACAGATTTTAATTCTATATTACCCATTCCTCGTGTTCTCTGCTGGTTTTGCCCTGTAGCATTGGTTGACATTTCATAGAGAGTGAGCTACCATTCGGCTGGAAAGTGTGTAATTGTAAGAATCACTTGCTTTTTTTTACTTTTCCCATTATGTACCAGTCAGAACGCAGACATACTTTTCATAGATGTTCAGTTTCTAATGAGAAGTTTTTACTCGTCATTGACCTGTGGTTTAAGTGTGGCATTTTAGTAAATAATAAATGAAAGATACTTTCTACATAATTCAGCTCAGAAGTTATGCTTGGGAGGCTAAGCAAGTCTTTGACCTGTGGCATGTGAGTGGCAGCATAAATAATTGAGACTATATTTTTAGGTAAATATAATATGGAAAATGCTTTATGTTTTACAGTAGGTGTAATGTAGAAATAGGAAAAGATGACATCCAGCAGCTTGTCAAATTACATCGTTTTTTATTACTCAATAAAGTGAGAGTGGATTAAAATATAATAAAGTTCATTCATTAAGTAATGAATTATAATCGTTATTACAATCGTAAGTTATATACGTGCTTTGAGAAAGGATTATTTTAGTTTATTTTTTTAAAGTAAGCTCACAACAACTGCTAAGAGTGGAAAACTTATTAGGTTTTAAACCACAGATGAATAATTTTCAAAACTAATTCACTCAAAAAAGTTTGATCATGTTCTGTGAACTTAAACAGATCTTAATAGTAAGATGGTGCATATTTTTTTTTTTATTCGGATTAGCCATGATCTAGACACACAGTTCCTAATAAATGAGATTCTGATCCTGTTCTAATAGACTTTGTTGTTTGACTGAACCCTGCATGCAGTCATTTCCTGGACACTGTCTAGGAAAAATACTTTCTTAGTTTTTTTATCACAGCAGTGCATCGAACCGCTGATCAAGGCTCTATTGTGCTAGTTGTTGTACAAATACACAAGATCACTGAGAGCACAAATGTTACACATCTGGGCTTGAGTAGAGATCAGAGTAAAAGGGAAAATACATCCACAGTGAAATTCCAGTTTGCTACTGGCAAAGTGAAAATTAGAGAAGGATGACTTCCCATCTAGTGATCTTTACCTAGTGATCACCCACTTTTGTGGTTAAAACTTAATTAGCCATAAAACTCCTGTCCTACATTAACTAGTCACTGTAAGAAAAATCTCATTCCACAGTAAAGGTAGAAAGAGTCACTTGGAAATGTGGCATTTGTGCTACGTAATATATTGTTTGAATAGGAAAAGGAGTGTATGACTCAACATCTATTTAGATGTATTCATAAACATATTTAATATTTCTCAGAAGTTGGGAGCCAGCAGAGTGCATGCATTAAGTATGAAAAGAAAGAGAACCTGTGAAAAGAGACATTATTCAGCTACCAGATAAGGAGAAGCTAAGATACATTTTTACAAGTCATGTTTTGAAGTGAATATTATCAGTCTAATCTGTAAAATTAATAAAATCTTTGTTCTGAAAGGCTTTAGAGGTATTTGGCACCTTTTTTCCTCGTTTCCATTTTCTCTTTATCATACCAAGCTCATAATTTCAATGTATGTTAGGTGCACAAAGGTAGTCTGAGTACCTAACTCTTATACCCTGCTTTGATGTTCTTGGTATAGATGGTTTAGAAAGGCTTTTAAGCTCAGTTCTGTGTTTAATTAATGAAGTCCATCCTGACTACTATTAAAAGCATATGATGCTGAACAGCTGAGTAAAAAGAATTTGATCTTTTATTTTTTTTTTTTTTTTTTACTGCAATAATGTTTTCTAGAATTTTAAAAAATAATTATACAAATGTACTTGAAGGAAGAGAGTAAAATATTTATCTTTTAAATTTGCTATCATGAAATGTTTACTTGGTGTACCTTCCTGGTTTTTTGACTACATTGTCATCAGATCTGAGACTTCCAGTAGCATTTAGTTATATGGGTTTTGGTTGACCATTTTCTTATTAGGCTTTTGAGAAACACTCCTCCTATATGTTTTAAAATACAGGGTTGGGGGGGTGGGGGGTGTTTCTTTTTTTGTTTTTCTTTTTTTTTTTTGTTTGTTTGTTTTTGTTTTAACTGTGTGGTAGTGGCTTTTTTAAAACAAGATATGTAACTACATGCAAAATCAGAATTTTCCCCTAATAGTACTGTAATAATAAAGAAAACCAACTCTAAGTGTTCACAGCTTTTTTTTGAAAATATAGGAACAAAATTACAAACATAAAATTAAGTAAATCTTCCTTCCTTCAGCAGTGATGCTTTCCAAAGTTGTCATGAGCACATAGGGATACAGCAGATACCTTCATATGTTTATTATAACATACTTACTGGATCATGGAATCATAGAATCTTAAGATTGGAAAAGACCTCCAAGATCATCAAGTCCAACTGTCAGCCTTTCACCGCCATGCCTACTGAGGCCTTCTGCAAGCTAATAACCCCATATGATTAAGCAAGGAGAACTTTAACAGAGGGTAAAATGGTGGAAAATGTCCTAGACAAGACTTGGAGACCTCAGTGACCTAAGAAAGGTTAGATGAGATTACCACAGACTGTCTTGCTCAGGTGTGCTATGCTGAATTATTCAACAGGGATGGAGCTGCAGTAGTGAGGAGTGTATCAGTTTCCTTTTTGATGATGCAGAAAAAAACCCAATTCCAATGTCTGAAATGTAGTAGTTCCCAATGTGATTCTGCAAACTCATAATTTCTAATGTCCTGTCAAGATATCACGTGGTTCTTATTGTTTTACTAATTTATCTAATTTTATAGATCTTGGGGCATGCAATCCTGTGACAAAGTCAGCTTCTCACATTTCTGCATCTGTTTCCAAAGTGGAGTGTTTTGAGTCCCTGGAGCATACCAGGTTTGTCAGTATAGCCATTATTAGATATATATTGGGCGTAACTTTGTCTGAACGCAGCTAGAGATAATTTTGTACTCTGAATTTTTTACTTATAAGTAATGGTTTAGGCTTGTAATGATTCATCCTGAAAAAAGTAGGTGAGAGACTATAGTCAGTATAAACGTAGGTCTTCAGTGATCTTTGTTTTAAAAAAAACTTTATAGTTGCAGTTTCACTTAAACCACTTCAAAATATAAGGTCCTTCACCATTCCATAATGTATTTTCAAAATGTACAACTTCAGAAATATTTTACATATACAAAGCCTATTATTTCAGGTAGAGATGATAAATTTTACACTTTTTCATTTTAATTTGCAAACTTCTAATAAAATATATTTTCATTTGCACATACTCTCTGGTATTTTCATTTCAAGTGAAATTAACTATGCCAAGCAGATGGGCATTTGTTTAATTTTAAACGCTGCTTCCCCTTAACCTGGCAGTATGGGAGCAAGTCTGTCAGTCTTTTTTCTTAAGTTTTGTATAAAAATATCTTTGATCTAGGTGATAATTTTGTTTAATTTCTTTGTTTAATTTCTGTGGAACATTTGCAGCCTTCAATAGAGGCAGCGCTAATCTGATGATTATTCTGTCATCTGATTTTGTGTAAGTGGTAAAATCTGGAGAAGTTTCACAAACCTATATGGAATCCTATGCATTAAACTACATGTTATTAAGAAATATTATGGTATAAAGTGTAAAAATATTTTTATTTAGCTTGTAAATATTATTGCTATGTATAACATTTTATTGAGGTATAGTTAAAGTGGGTCCCTATTGTGAGATTAATAATATACCTCTTTCTAAGCTTGATGGCTAATGCAGTATGGCATACTTTCACACATGAAAATTACACTTATATTAGGCAACTGTTCAGAATAATTTGGAATAATATTTACAGCATATTTCAGAGTAAAAGAGGCTACTTTCTTGTACGGGAAATTTTAATGACAGATGCATGAATCTAACAGCAAAACTGTAAGAACTCTTCTGGCCTTTCTTTTTACTAAGTGTCTTTTTTTTTTTTTTTTTTTTTTTTTTTTTTTTTTTTTTTTTTTTTTTTTTTTTTTTTT
>WHYT01013816.1:21088-36069 GCA_009806455.1 Tetrax tetrax | reverse complement strand
AGGACTATTCTTGCTCTTCCTATTAAGATTGGATTTATTTATTTTTGGTGATATTTACATATGTCATTTCGGAACAGGAGTAACACTATTACTCATTTTTCATTGGTTGTTACAAAGCAATCCTTGGTAACAATTTTTCTACCCTGCCAAAAAAAACAACCAACCAACCAAAAAAAAAAAAAAAAAATCTGAAGTGAGAGTGGTTCTTCATCCCATCCAGATCCACTCCTG
The DNA here is from genome assembly GCA_009806455.1 of Tetrax tetrax. Classification (NCBI taxonomy): domain Eukaryota; kingdom Metazoa; phylum Chordata; class Aves; order Otidiformes; family Otididae; genus Tetrax; species Tetrax tetrax. The sequence continues at coordinate 35,838 of WHYT01013816.1, read as the reverse complement.
CTACTCAAAACTGGCTGTTTGCAGGCAGGACAAGAGGTAGAAGCCTGCCCACTGCTGGTCGGGGTTTGTTTGACACAGATTTTTGACCAACAAGCATCTGCCTGACTAAACCAGGGGTTTTCTTTTGTTTTGTTTTCCAGTTGATTTGGGGAAATTTATTTTCATGGGATGTCTGGAAACTAAAGACATTAATGTGTTTAGAACAGGTTGACAACATTTTTACTTTTGCTTGAAAATCATTAGATACTTCAGCATCCTTTGGGCGAAAAATTGTGAGTCTTTTCAGTTTGGTCAGTTAAAGATCTAAGACTAAAAGATCTTTGCAGCCAATGATCTTCAGATACAGCAGCAGACATCTTTTTAGTTGAAGTTCAGCTTGGATTTTCCTAACACATTTCTATTTCAGAAATATCTGTTTAATGTAATTTCCCCCCCCCCCCTCCCTTTTTATTCCTCCTTAATTGTCTCTGCCATACAGCCCACTTTATAGCTCCCGTATACCTAAATGACTTCTCCAGGCAAAAGCGCAGGAGCAGCACTGCAGACACACAGTGGCAGTTTGTGCACAACTGACAATATTTTAGCAGTGCCTCCAGCTCAGCTGAAGCCAGGACTGAATCTGTAACAGCCCACAGATACAAAAATTGAACATCTCGGCACTTCAAAAGCCTTCAGTGCCATTCTAGCCTACATATTTTCCCATTTGCCCCACTAGTTTTTTTGGCAAGAGGTATAAAGCAATTAGAAAGCTAAATTTGAAAAATGACTATGGTATACCGTTTTATTTTTAATTAAGTATCACATTTTATAATGGCTCATTTCCTTCTAAAAAAAAAAAATTATTTCAAATATTTTTAACCTACTCAAGATTTTTATTTTATTTTGGAAAGCATAATTTTTCACACAGGCAAAAGAAAAATCACATTCTACATATCTATTCTGTCCTATGCTTTATAGATTTATTATTTCACTGGTCAAGCATTAAAAGCCCAAAACCTATTTAGAAGTATTTTCTTTTTACACAGACGTGGAAAAATGATTCTATCTTTTTCTGCTATTTAACAATAGGTTTATGTTATTTTAAACCCTGAATTGCATTAGCAGTTTGGTCACTGCATATTGTACACTAAGCCAGAGTATTTTAGTTCTGTTCCCTTTTATGAAAGCTGCAAGAATGAGTTTTGCATTGAACATCTGTATCCAATGAAAAATATATTAGGTGTCAGCTTTCAATTCACTGTATTTTATGGCTCCAAAAGGTGGTATTTCTTTGCTAAAACAGACACTCTGACATATTTAACAGTTGAAATGTATTGATTCAAATGAGAGTAATGTTCATAGCCTGAGGAAAAAAATGGCTCTGTATATTTGTATGGAAAAAACATTAAACTCCATTAAAAATGTATAACTCCCCCTATAATTACAAGAAAGCAGTTGCAATGTTTTTATAGAATGGTAATAACATTAACTATAATAAAAAAACCAACACTAAAAGTATGATAAAAAACCAGGAATATGAAGGCTTTCTCAAACCTCGCCAGCATTGCTTACCCTCTCTTCTACCGCAATCACCAGATGCCCCTCAAAAAGAGAAACATGAACATCTACCACTCTGAAACTTGGGCAGCTATCTGCAAGGCCACCCAGTCCCAGGGATGCTAAGGCAATCAGACTGGGAGGTCTCTGAAGGAATAACTAAAAAGAGGCCATGCCCAGGGTGTTTGCCCAAGAGGCCGAAGATAACGCATTCCCCATGGGCCACCTCAGACAACCAGAGCCGTCAAAAGGCGGCGGAGGGACTCAAAACTAAAACAAAGTACCAAAATCTAATTGGTTCCTCTGTTATTGCACTGACTTCTTGGTTAAATAACTACTGACTTCAGCCTCACAACCAGTCCATCGACTATTTTAACTCTATGCTTCAGGGGTAACACAAAACTACTAGTTTACAAATAGAAACTTTTCACTCAGGTGAATCTCAAACACGTTGGTAGAAGGATGAGCTTCTACAATACTGAGGCACCAGTGGAACAGCTCCTCCTCACCCACTCAAACTGTGTGGCATTTAAACCCAAAGTAACAAAACACAATAAAAATAAAGACAAAGGACAATGATTTTATGCACATGCAAAACTGGTTCTTTTCTGATAAGGCTGTTCTGTTTCCTACAATAGCTGACAGCAAGAGAAATAGTTTTGATAGCATTGAGACATTATCACTCGAAACAGGACATATAAACAGTCTCAAAGGCATGTTGATACTAAAGAAAATTAAAAAGCCTCTCAACTAAATAATAAACTGCATCAGTGCCAGCAGAATCACTAGAATTTTCAGTATTATGAGTATCTTGATACTCAGATATTTAACACCTGCATTTCCCACTGGCTTGAGCTCAACATGCTGATGTTGAAAGTAAAGGTACTGCTATGGAATCCTCTTAGACAGCAAGATGTGCAAGAACACTGAGCTGAAGCAGGTTTTGCTTTAATTCAGAATCTAAGACAGACAGTTTTCTTGCAGAAGATTTCCCACCCTTCATGCCCCAAACTAACTTTACACCTCTTTCAACACATCTTTAAGTTCCACACCTGGTCTTCAACAAAATGCCTCTCCTAATGTCCTTACCTCTCTGTTCCTTCTCTCCAAGCCTACTTCACTTTTGCACCCAAGCAACTTTTACATTCCTCATTCAACATACAACATTTACATGTCCAATTCCTCAGCTTCTTGCATTCTGCAGCTCCTCACCTATGAAGCTTCTGAAGCCCAGAAAGCTCTGTCAGAAAGAGGCCTCAGCACTGAAACCTTGGAACCCAGATATGTGCCCAGGGCACATCTTAGGTGTTCTCTGTGGTCCCATGTGCTAAATGAAGCTGGATAGAGTAAGCGACAATATTATAACTCTCTGCGGCTGAAAAACGGGCTCCAGGAATGGGAAAAAAAAAAAAATATCAGAGCTCTACAGAAAGCCAAAGGGGAAAGAGAAACCAACCCTCTGTACTTGTCCTGAATTACAGACTGGTGATGAGGCTCACTCCTACGGATGTCAGCCCTTGCACCTCTGCAGACACACAAGAGAAAACATGACAGTACTGGAGAGTACTGCAGACAAGCAAAGTCTATTTGCTTTCAAATTGCCACTTTGCCTCTGCTAGAGGATTACTGTGGCCCAGCTGTGCTAATTCCCAGGTGAAGCTCGCTCAAGGTGGGAGTTTTCGGTATCCACAAGAGCATTCTACTAAAATAAGTATACACATTATCTACCAAATTTGGAGTGTGTCAGCAGTGAAAGCACTGCTGATTGTGTAAATGTCTCTATACATAATAAAAACAAGATTGAGAGAAGATCACTATTTGCAAGACAGTTGGGTCAACACATCTCCTTAACTTTACCACTGCAAAGATCTCTCAACCAAGCCACCAAAACTCAGCAGAGGGAAGTGAGGATACAACATCCGTAGCTTCAGTCTTCCTCTCCAGCATGCAAACTCCCATCCCCGCAATCCTGACATGTCCCACTGAGAACGCTATAATGCACAATATTGCATGAGTTAATGCCATCTGACACATCAGTTTCATCGGTGATGTCCTTTTTCCAGCCCCCAGAATACAGGCAGCTAAAATCTATTCAGCAATGAAGCTGTAATGACAAACTGTCCTCTCAGAAGCTCTGAGTTTCTCTGACGTGGTTCCAAAAACAATTAGCAAAACGCATACAAAAGTACCAGCGATCACAAAAAAAAAAAACCCCCACAACAATGTCCATGCTAAATTAGAATAACATGTTCAAAGTCTCAGGGTTAAAAATTCTCACAGCATTATTTTCCAGCTGCAGCGTGTATCTCAGTTTTCCAATTTGTCAGTCGGGTAAGGTCAAATTCCAGCTATGCCTAATTTCCATCTACCATCAAAACCCTGCATTGATATTATAAAGTGCAATATCCTTCTAATGTTTTCCAGTTTGTAATTTCGAACCCACACCAAGCTTTGCTGCTGCAAAACTGACACCATTTTAACTTCTAGTAACACCATGTAGGACATACTTGCCTCTCCACAAAAATTTCCAAAAACACCATCAGCTGATCAAAGTACCTCAAAGAGGTTGAGCCCTATTCTTGCCTAAAATACTTTCTATTATGTTTTTAAATCTACATTTATTTGAAAGGATCAGGTATCCTTGTTCAGTCATAGTATAAATGAATGCACAAAATATAGAGGAAACAAAACATGAACCAACATGGCAAAAATTAATTTTATTTATAAATTGAGAAATCTTGCTGCATTAAAACTAGCACAAAGACACAAAGAGGCCAAACAATTTACAGCACAGAGCAAACTAGGATGTGGATACACAATAGTATCTGCTCTGTGTTATCTGCACATCCATGCACATGAAAATCTTCTGACCATTAATGCAAAATACATTATTTCTCCCATGGAGAAAAAAAACACACCAAAAAAACCCAAACAAAAAAGTCCTGCATATCCTCTTATCCTTTTGGATGCTGAAAAGTGAGAAAATACAAACAGGTTTTTACAACAAGGTAACAGCATGCTATAAATTCACACCTATTTTATCTTACAGCAACATGCTCACGTGCCTCTCCTCTCATTAAAGTTAACCTAAATTATACAGTAATTAAACCAGATTTGAATTCTGAGTTACTATATTTATATGAATATTAATTACTTTAATTCAGTTACACTTAATTTATTTTGAATATGAATTTTAACTTAATTGAATTATTAATTTGAATAACAATGTCTACCCAGGAATTCAAAGCAGTTCAACAAATCACTATTTTCAGTTCTTCAGGACAAACTCTGAGAATAAAAGAGCTTGGTGTGAGAAGGTGTGGGGGAATGCATTAGGCAAATGAGCTGTGGATGCTGCTTAATTAAAAGACAATTGTGCCCATTTAGTTCTGCAGTACAGAATTTGGTGTCTATATGAAAAATCAGATTTTTAATTACAGTTGGCATTTCAGAACCTCCTGCTGGTTGCTACTTTCCTGCTAAAAAAGTGACCTCATTCCTAAACTTGTCACTGTGAGAATTCTATTATGAACTGCAAACAAGCTTCTATGTGTTCTGGAGTGGCTCACTAAAACTTCATTGTTTAAAGCATTTAAAAAATATATTAAATCCTTAATGGAACGTGCCGCTTCTGATTCAAAAACCAGTCTTTTGGATTGCTGTCTTGTGGTAATTGGAATGAAAAGTCAGGATTTCTGGATTTTGTTCTGGCATTGCCTAGACAATTTTATATTCAAAACTCATTAATTTAAATGGAAGTACCACACAAAGATGTAATTTAAAGCAAGTGTCACTTTTGCAGTTGTGGATTCATAACAATTCCAACCCTAAAGGTTTAACAAGGCCAAGTGTCGGGTCCTGCACTTGGGTCACAAGAACCCCACGCAACTCTACAGGCTTGGGGAAGAGGGGCTGGAAAGCTGGCTGGCAGAAAAGAACCTGGGGGTGTTGGCCAACAGCCGGCTGAATATGAGCCAGCAGTGTGCCCGGGTGGCCAAGAAGGCCAATAGCATCCTGGCTGGTATCAGGAACAGTGTGGCCAGCAGGAGCAGGGAAGTGATTGTTCTCCTGTACTCAGCACTGGTGAGGCCACACCTCAAGTACTGCCTGCAGTTTTGGGCCCCTCACTACAAGAAAGACAACGAGTTGCTGGAGCGTGTCCAGAGAAGGGCAACAAAGCTGGCGAGGGATCTGGAGCACAAATCTTAAAAGGAGCAGCTGAGGGTACTGGAGTTGTTTAGTCTGGAGAAGAGGAGGCTGAGGGGAGACCTCATTTCTCTCTACAACTACTTGAAAGGAGGTTGTAGTGAGGTGGGTGTTGGTCTCTTCTACCAAGTCACTTGTGACAGGACAAGAGGAAACGGCCTCAAGTTGCATCAGAGGAAGTTTAGATTGCATATTATGAAAATTTTTTCTCCAAAAGAGTGGTCAAGCATTTGAACAGGCTGTCCAGGGAAGTGCTGGAGTCACCAGCCCTGGAGGTGTTAAAAAAATGTGTACATGTGGCACTTTGGGACATGGTTTAGTGGGCATGGTGGTGTTAGGTTGATGGTTGCACTTGATGATCTTAGAGGTCTTTTCCAACCTTAATGATTCTATTCTATTCTAAAATAGGTAGCACCTACCTCCAAAATATCATGTTCTTGCATTCTGCTGACACTGTATTTATCGACTACACGTCTCATAACACAGCAATACTTCCCTTCCTCTTATAAAAGGGGGAAACACAGCAAGGTAGAAAGTGCAGAATGAAAGGCATCAGATATTCTCCTTCTTGAACCAAGAAGGTTCAGCTACAGCATTTGTCAAGACAAGACACTGCCTAGGTCTCACCAGAACAGACTCAGAAAAACAACCCAAACACTCCCACACACCACAAATTTAAAAACACTCATCCAAATTTTCCTCCAAAATAACATCAGCATGTTTCATGTAAACATCACCTCCTCTAAAATATTTTCTCCTCTTTGTTTAAGTACTGGGATGTTTCCCTTCAGATGAGGTATTCTGTAAGTCATGGATTTCTTTGGTAGAATCCTTTGGACTTACAGAGATCATACAAAAGCCATTTTTCCCCTGAACGCTCACAAAAAAAAAAAACCAAACCTATTTCCTGGCTCATAGTTTCTAAATTCTGCCTTCTTGAGTGAGTTGTATATCCCAAAGAACTGTCTTTTTCCTTCCTGCCAGGGACAGACTCTCATTTGCTCCTCTTCACATCTACCTGTTTTTTCTTTGCATCCTCTTTCATCAACAACACCTTCCGGCTTCACACACCAAGATGTACAGCTGCAACCAGTAAATTCCCAAGTCTAGACTGCAGTCACCAGGTCAGACCCTTCTGTGCACAATGTTCCACAAATCTTAGCATGCATTGCCTTCAGCAGCAATTATCAATTATCAATCACTAGACTCTTGGTCAGCAAAGAATTATTTAATGGCTCCTTCCCTTCAAGACACTCAGTACACCAATACTCTTTAGGAGGCCTACCAACAAAAATGGAAGATGTACTTGGTGATAGTAATTAGCACCATTCAGCTTAATGGTATTAATAGAGAAAACACACACAAAAGAATATTTTAAAGGAAATTTGAAGAAAAATAAACATTAAATTAATAATGAAGTTCAATTATGCCACTCACAGAAACACTGTGGAGGCAAACTTCTTACCTAGCTTTTCTGACCTTGCTAACACACAGACTATGGGGAGGTAGCTACCTAATCATAACTACCTTTAGTTTTCAAAAGCAAAGAAGCCTGAAAGACGGAATTCCCCTCTAACAGCATACAGAGTTCAGATACTGCCCAGTATTTCCATTCTCTTACCCAATAGGTTTGTGAGCCACAGAGCCAAGTCCTCTTTCATCGGCAACAAGTTGGCCTCATGTCTACTTGCAAGCCACTGACTGTATTGATGCATATCAGAGAGGCCAGGCCCACGTGCCTTTGGGCTCAGAGCAGTGCACATTGCTTATCCACTTGTTGTACCTGTTTTATTAAAGAAAAAAAAAAAAAAAAGAAAGAAAAAAATAAGTACTTCATTAGACCAAATCAAGTTTCACAAGTTCTCTTTTTAGAATTACAGAACATAACAAGAGTAACTGTGATTCTAAGCAATCATATGTCAGACAAACAGATGTGGATCTAACACATGAGCACAACATCGATGACTGAAGTCTTGTTTTGTTAATGGATCGCATTGCAAGTGATTAAGTGATACAGATAAACGTCAACTTCATTTGTACTCACCAAGCTACACGTTGCCAACACATAACCAAATATTCTGCAAGGAATGATTAAAATCAAATCAAAATAAACATTTTACACACAGCTAACAAGTCACTACGGTGCCTGATCCAACATCCATTCAAAATAAATGGAAAGCTTCAGAGATTTTTGGATCAGGCCCAAGAAAAACACGGGAACAACTGAGTTACGCTACTACAGCAAACTTACTAACAATTAACAAATGCAGTTACCAAATGGAATCAGTCTATTCTACAGCTTTAGAATAATTAAAGAAAAAAAATAACCCACACCAAAAATATTTACTGAATATTGAGTATTCCTTCAGAATATTCCTTCAGAAAGCAACACAATGGCAAGTGCTGGTTATCCTCACTTCCCACTTCCACCTTTGATACAAATACTCCTCTGCTTCAGCGAAGACTTACTGAAACTTTAGTTTCAGGTACATCATGTGTTAAATATCAGTTAAGTGATATCGATGCCCTTGAGATAGACACAGCTTTCACTATGAATATACTTCTTACCGAAATTATACCATTTTTTCAGTTATGGAGGGGGAGAAATGGATGTAAAAAAGACTTTATTCCCTTGTTCAAATATACATTTACGAATTAGCAGTAGCTCTTACATTTTTCTAACCAAAAAAATCCCCATGTATCAAAGTTCCTTTGGAAGCAGAGGAGTTTGAGATAGGCTAAAGTATGTAATTTAAGTACAGCACTGTTCTGAAAACTGACTTAGTAAAAACATCAGCTTGGATTTATAGTTTCTTGGTTGATTAAATCCAAATCATACCTATTAATTTGGGGCGGGGTGGAGAGAGAAGAATTAGGCTGCTAGCTCTGCAAAAATTAATCTGGAATGTCAGTCTAAATAGATTCCTTTGGGCTAGATGATACTAACTGCTAAGGAGTTACAATGACAGTATACATAACGTTGCTGTAAGTCACTCAGAACCACACAATTCCATGTTTCAAATCATCGCTTCATTTTGGACAGATGGAAACAGGTGAGATGGATAACTGACACCACCTTGTCTTCAAATATTATGTGGGAAAAATCATATATAACTATCTCTGTCATATACTTTATTTCCAGACAAAAAAAAAAAAGCCTTAAAATATTTTAAACTGATTTTTTTTTGAGTCTATAAACTCCATTGATAAGGTGAGAACAGAACTGAAACTCATTTATTTTCTTGAATCACCTCTGAAATTATATCAGTAAAAAGTAATTTAAAAAACATTCTCATTACTGAATGTTCATTTCATATACAATACACTAAAAGAGCAAAGTAAAAACACATCAGTTTTTGCCATCAATTTTTCAGTTTATTAACACTTATGTATCTAAACATTTAGGAAACAAAATCCTGAAATTTATTTCTTTTGATTGCAAAGCATACCTGAAAAAAAGAAGCACTATTGTACTAAAGGAACCACTTAGACACTGCACCCCTTCACTGGAAATAATTTCAGAGTTTCTCATGCTTTGAGGAGGAGGTTAGACTAGATGACCCCTGGAGGTCCCCTCCAACCTAAATTATTCTGTAATTTTATATTTCGAGGATGCACACAGCAATATTCATCCTGGGATCTTAAGCAGAGTGTGTGCTGCTGGGAGTGTAACACATGGCACACAAAATGAGCTGGGTTGTGTTAACAGGGAAACTAGAGACATCTTTTTATTTCATCTCAGGAGAGGTCCACCTACCCCAAGATCATGTATATGATGTGCCCTATGAAATCTGAAGCTAATGAATAACCAACAATCTTATAATATGCCTAGCAGCCAGCCTAGGTTTCTGCCACTAGTAGAGATGAAGTAATTCTAAGGTCTGAAAGTTGTATTTCTTTAAGACTAGAGAAAAGAAGATGGAAGGCTTCTGGACTAGCTACATGGACGCAGTCTGGGTTTCCCCATCAGTCTGTGAAACAAGCACTCCAGTCAGTTTATGCTTCAGGATGATCTCTCTGGAGACACAGAGCAGAGAACTCGGGGATCTGAGATGTTACTTCATTTTGGTCCTAAAATACAGGGCTGTCTTCAAATGTATTTCAGACTGACCTATCTCTTGTTTCACAAAACTCAGCAACCAGACTGTGTAAAGGTCTCAAGGAACTTTTGAGACATACTAAAGGAAGAAAAGTGGGAGAATAAAGAGCTCTGATTTCAGAGGATGCAGAGGTTGACCTTCAGCCTCCACAATACATCAGTGCTGAAGTATCTAAGCTTCATTGAAATGTTCATCTACTTCATCAATTGCAGCAGCCTATGCATTAACTGTTAAAATCACACGCTAGCTGGGATCTGTGAAGAGGCTGAACTAAGTTAGTTAGGTGAAGGTGACAAGACCCCTTTGAAGACTCTACCTGCAGTCAAGGCCAGGCTCTTCATTCTTCACTCAGAAACCATCAATTCACCTCCTTAAAATGCCTTAACATATTTATTTTCTGGTGAGCTGGATAAAAGTTTATTGGCAATTTAGCAGTGAGGAATCTGGTCAGAGAAACAGAGTAATTTGCCACAGAGGTAGACAGTAGCATCGAAGCATACATTACCACAGCTGAGGCTCCAGCAACTATTCCACCCCTTCCTTTTGGCAGACACAAGGTATGAACAAAGTAGCCAAAAGATACTGGTTTTCCTAATCTCACTACTTTCTAACAGCAACATCAAATCATAGTATATGCAGCTCTTTAAAACTAGCCAACACAAACATGTCAAATATTTTAAAGGATGTTGCACTTTTCTATAAACTGCTGAGGTGAGATATGCAGAAGCATTTTCAAAACTTACCTCTTAAATGTTTCGTTCCTCAAAAAGCAACTTCTTTTCCCTACTATTCTGAATGCAGACAAGGATAGGTCTTTAACTACTTTTCATCCTGTTTTGTTACAGGTCATATTTATGCAGCACAGCCTTTTTTCCCACCTCTCTCAGTAAGAGGATGACATCTCAAATTCTTAGGCTTATTGTCTAGCTGAAGAATTCAGTGTGGGATAGTTTACAGTACACCCAGTGACATGTAACAGATTCAACACGCTACAAGCTTATATTTCTTTCTGCTTGCTTCTACCAAACAGTGAAGTTTTTATTTTGCTTTACAGTAGCGCATTTAGTTTTCTGTGTATTGTAGCTCGCTACTTGTTTTTTGCCAGCAGTGTAACTTACACTATCTGCTGATGGTTGTCAGTGATCATCAGATGAAAGCAATGAGAATCAAACAAGTAATCTTCTGTAATTCCACTGGCTTTTGTTGGGGTTAACTGGTAGAGCGAATGGATTCAAGAATGATATACTCTGTACTCAAAACACACAGGAGGCAACGGCTGTTTAATCCAGAGAGTAAAGCCAACCACACAATTAGGTGCTCACAGTTGCAGATCCCTGGATTCAATTTCATTTCCTATGCCAGCCGCCTTCCTTACCTGTAAAACTGAGATAATAGTCCTCTTCAACCAAAATCAAGTAACAAGAGGAAAGAAAATGATTCTATGTAGTAAAAATTTTATATAAAAATGTGCATGTATGCATAGATACACATACACAGAAAATACATTAAGTATGAATCATACAAACCGGTAAGTTTTTACGCCAAATTACCCATGCAGTTCCAGCACATATACATAATGGCTCATACTGAGTAGCTGCTGGCTATGCAGTCCTTTCTGTATTACACATTTCAATTGTCACTTCAGCCTTAATCCTAATTACAACATGTGCATTAGGTCTCAAACAAAAGAAGGCTTGAACCACTCCTTTTAACTTGCTCCTAGATACAATCCTTCCAGGCCAAATAGAAATTAAGTAGAATAAGAAAATAGAAATTAATAGAAATTAAGTATCTAGCCAAACAAGCATTTTTTTCTTTCTATTTGTGTTCAGAAAAAGATGTTAAAAGTGTCTATGGAGTGAAAAAAAAATGAAAAAGCAAACACAGAACTGTGTTTAGAGGTCAATCAAATAATCTCTGATGCAAAGGTTCTACGTGGTGTGTGTGTCCTTTGTACCATCTTAATTGGACTGTGACCCTGGGGAACAGACATTTGTGTTGGCCCACCCAGGTACTATCGCCTAGCAGGCAAGAGAACGGACCAGCTCTGTTCAGTTGGCAGCCAAACCAGAGTCATCCAGGACTGAAGACCTGGACGTATGCCAATTCAGTGGCCTAGCTGCTCTAGAAAGCTGGAACAACTGGGACAGAAAATGGCATAACTCTGCCTTGGACACTGGGTTCAAAGATGCTATTTCATAAAATCTTCATGGAATTAAGTGTGCAGGCTTTAAGCTTGGGAAATTACATTTCTTGTAATATGACTGAGGAAGTACGTTAGCTATCAGTTGTAGAAGAAACAAAGCATCATGGACGCAACCATGCGATAGCTTTACTGTCAGTGGCAGAGAGAGCAGACAGCAACTTAGACAAGAGCAGCAATAGTTTTCTCTGAAGGAGCTGGAACTTGAGCGCTAGACTGTGCATTGGCTTTGACAGAGGGGTATCGGCTCTAACTGCAGACAATCTCCTGCTGTCTCAGAGAGAAGGTAATGCTATTGGAAAGCAGCCATCCTGGAAAGAGAGGAGACAGAGGATCAAAAGCCAGAACAGAGCTCATGAGTATCTGGCAAGGGGCTCTGCTGGATCTCCCTGCTAGCTCTAATCACCTCAAGCAGATGGAAAAGAACAGAACTTTTGAAACTTTACTGGAGTTTAAGTGGACCGCGTGAAGCATTCATTTGCTGTAACTGCAAGTTGGGTGCAAAAGAGGCTTAAATAAAAGGTTCAATGTTCATAAACAGATTAAGTTGCAGCAACAAAACACACGCTTGTGCAAGCAGAAGTGAGACTGTCCACAATTTGGGACCCAGACCTGCAATCTCCACTTTCACACAAGCAAGTGCCAGTTTTACACACGTAGCATGTCCGAGCACAAATGCATTCACATTTAAAATCTGATTTCAGTTTTCCTGCCTCGGTGGTGGCATATTTTTCAGACTTGGAGAGTGTATGATTAGTGCACAGACTAAAGGCCACTCTTGTTTTTCCACCCCCTCGCTCATATACATACATATGTGTATACACACACATATATGCAGAAAGGAAGAAAAAAAGATATATGAATGTCTTCCTTTGAGAGCCACAGAGGTAACTAACAACTTCTGTAATTGATATTTTTGCTGTCAGGAAACTGTTCCCTATGGTGAGATCTGCTAGACAGTGGAATAATTTCCCCAAGGGAAACCGTGAAAGCTTCCCTACTTGAAATCCTTAGAATGGACTGAAAGCAGCAGTAGGAAAAAACACAGAGACTTGTCACTCACTGATGGATGTTACTCAGTCAACCCTTACCACCTGCAATTTCCAGTTTACTACAGAACAGCAATCACTCTCATTTTGTCCTTTTACATATGCAAAACCAAGCTGCTACTCCATCACATAGCTCCTCTTCATCATAGAGCTTTCCCTTCTGTAAGAAACAGCAGGTCATTCTTGACTGCATCATCCTAAACTCAGATATCTGTAATCATAGGTTTCTCACTACCACAAACAAGCAGATCAAACCTAAGCTCACAAATGCAGCAAGCATATTTTTGTAAGGAAATTCAATTTTTTCTAGTTATTTTATTATCCTTATAAACTCTACCACAACCAATTTTTAGCCCAAGGTTTCTGGAGCCTTCCCAGATTAACTTGGAGCACACTGTACATGTTAGGAGCAGGGGGAGGGGCACTGGAGGGGAACCACCATCTGAAACTCATTAATCAATTAGAATTTTTAAGGGCTTACATCAAAATGTGATCTACACTGATAAAGTAAACTTTAATCACAAGAAGCCTTTGTCCTTCACGTTATGAATATACTTGTTACAAATCTGCGCAGCACTGCGAGCAGAGGAGAGAGAACCTGGCACAGCAGCTTACCAACACTTTAGACCTGCAAGGGCCTTGGTCTGAGGCCAAACCAAAACTAAGTTAACCGCACTTAAAAATCTGAGCTAATCATTGGAAGCCTAGATATTTTCAGGACTATGCCTAGCAGAAACAATTTTATTGCCTTGATAATGTCCCCTCTACCAAAAGGAAAGCAAAAAGTTCTTCTCACATAGACCAAAACAAAACTTTAGGAATGTTCAATATCTACTCGCTCATAAAATTAGAACTTCTGGAAACTAAGCCTGATTCCTAAGACAGTCCAAAATCTTTCAAGTTTGGTTGTGGTTCCAACTAGGGTAGCACAGTACAGCACTGATCAGATGGCCCATGCTAACATATGATACGAATTTAGGAATGTCAGCTAATTTCCTATTAAATCACAATCCACATCACAAAACCATTACACTTGGCACAGCACGCACTCCACAGTGAAAAACCATTCATAATATAATGGACATGAAATGGACTTGTTGTTGTTGTTAATTTTTAATTTCAAAGTAATGTCAGGAGTGTGCTGGAACTGCACTGGGGAGCTTGCAATGCATCCTTCCCGGTGCCCCAAGAGCCCTTCTCCCCAAAGCCGGGGGCTCAGCCGACACACACCATTGCAGCAGGATGCTGAGAGCAATCCCAGATACGGAGGACAGCAACTTTCCTTCCTTACAACTAAAGCACTAGCGAAGAAACAGAGCCCTCTTAAAGTCAAACTCTGCCCGCCTGGGATTGGAATCTAGAGCCTAAAAAGCAAAGCAAGAACCTGGAAAGGCGGACTGGACCCGCAGCCCCGATGTGGGCGCTGACATTTCCCAGGAGACCCCGTCCTCCTCTCCCCGCACCGCCAGCAGCGCGGGGGCTACGCGGAGCAGCCCGAAAAAGAAGCCAGAGGGTTGGTTTTTGGTTTTTTTTTGCGGGAAGGGGAAGGCACAGCGAGTAGGATCTACCCAAAAGACAGGCTGGGAAATCGCACGCCGCTTCAGAAAGGGAATCCCGCCCCCCACCGCATTTTGCCCGCACCATTCGGAGTGCCCA